>OV050030.1:58801714-59071714 GCA_920105625.2 Clusia tigrina
TCTTGGAACAAAAAGCATTGGCGTTTTGAACAGCAAATACATTTCCTCGCCCATCGACCATCTGCTAAACTTTGTTCTACACGCATCACAAAACAATTTAGGCGTCCACGGTTTCTCTAAATGTCCCATAGCGAAACCAAAATAGTGCAGATACGCAGGTTTCAGCGAATCTGTTATAACTTTGCCATTCTTTGCAACAATATAACAACCGTAAATGTAACAAAAATTGTTCTGGTTGACTTTGCATGATGTTTTCGACATTTTTGTATGTCATTTTTCTATTACAAATACTTTTTGCGTCAAATTGAAGTGAGCACGCTACTGATTCAACCAGCTGACAGCTGTTGTGACAGCACAATGCAAAATCTCAAAATTCAGACGACCTAGCGAAAATCTGGCTACGGATTTGAATTCAGCGCGCAAAAATACGTTAAGAAGTGCACTCTTCTTCTCGGGTACAAAAGCTGACCCGAATTTACTGTGTTGCTAATAAAATAAGGAACCTTTTGTTCTAGTAGAGCTATACATATATGAGAGCTATATTATAATAATAAATAATATTAATTAATTTATATGCATAATATTTAATAATACCTGTTTTTGATTTTATTGTTACATTTATATTTTTGTAGTTGTATAATGGGATTCGTATAGGGGCTCTTAATTTCGGATCCTCAGAATACTCACTTTTAAAAAGATTGTTTACAAGTAGTTTAAAACCAAATATAATTTTTTGTGAATCTAAAATTAAATTAATTAAATTAAAATTAACATGTTCGTTCTTGGAGGTTAAATAAGAAGAAAATAATGAAAGTAATCTATTACTATTATAAAAAGTTTAATTAAATTTATATTCCATTAGTTTTGTGATGAATGTAAAAAGCTATGAAAAAATAACCTTTTATTTCTTCTTCATCTTATTTGCAATATATTTGCAAAATTTTCTAAAAGCAAACAATATTATGTATACAACTGTGGAAACCCTTTTCACACAGAAAACTAAGGGTAAAACATCCTAGATTGATGTATTCAATATAAGAGAGCTTTTGTGGAATTTTGTAATAGTACCCCTTAGTGTGGAGGTATAAAGCCTTAAAAATATGTTAGTTAAAATAAAAATAAGTTAGTGGAAGAAAACACTATTAAAAATAAAAATTGTATAGATAAAAAATTAATAACTGCATTTCTGTATAGATAAAAATCATTTCCATAATTGTCAAATATGAGACAGAACAAACATAAAACAAAATCAAAAGGATAACTAGCATCGGTTATCCTTGAAGATTTCAAAAATGACCAAATTTTTGAGTTATTGCAAATTATGTTACAGTCTTAAATAATGTATATACGAGTATATGTATATATTAAATGTCGGAAACTCCTTTAAACTATATTTGATTATTTAGCTTTAATAAAAGTAGACAAATTTACATCAATTAATTTAAGAAATAATTGACAATCTTTAAGTTAATACAACAAAATTAGTTTCAACATTACCAACAACATATTACTAAATACAAATTGGATCAGGGAAGATAGGACTAAGAGATAGCAACGTAAATTAATGTTGTACACATAACTTGAATATAATGTTCATTATTTAAATGAACGTTTTTCGTTTTTACTCAGGTTTTACTGATTTCGTTTAATATTGTAATCTTATATACATATAGTATGTACATAAAATGTCTTTACTCACAAAAATATTTAAAATAATTCATATTGGAAATATAAAAATTGAAATGCACTTAAAAAATATAATAGTTTTAATAGAAATATATTTTTAAAATTATTTTTCTTATAATTAATTAATCAATTGTATTGAATTGATTCAGCAATTGAAACTAAATGTAATTGCAATCAACTCAGTAAATATCAGATATCGTATCAAATGCTGGTACAAAAAAAAAATGTTTTTCTTCCCTTGAACATTAAATTTACAAAAAGGACTGAAATTACTTAAGAATATATTTACAAATGTGCAATGTGTAAACTGCTTCTGTTGCTTAGGCCGCTGCACAGGCCCCTTTCTTTAATCTGTTTTCATTTGTATTGTTAATTTCTTGAATTGTTTTCATTTTTATTGTTAATTTACATTTTTCAGCAAATAATGTTTTTTAAACAAAAGATAGATACCAAAATGAAGCCAGAAACAATATATTTAAAACACTGATAATATATATATATAAATATATATATATATATATATATATATATATATATATATATATATATATATAAATATATATATATATATATATATATATATATATATATATATATATATATATATATATATATATAACAATAATTAACTTCTCTTTGTAAGAACAATAACATATCAAGGATCGGATAATATTTGAATTTGTTTAGATTATAACTACCAACAATTTGCTATGAGCATAATATTTCGCAAAACATTCGATCAGCTACAATAGCAATAAGCAATGAACTACGGTATGCATATACAATATGTGACAACAACAACAATTAAACATTGAGTTCACACAAGAAATTTTAAAGCACATTCAATTTAAATTTGGAAACTCTTTTATTAAATTTAAAAAGCGTTCAAATATAAGACAGGGTATTTTAAATGCATCCAGAAATAGCAGAATAACAACGAATTATATACAACAAAAGTTACTTAAAACTAAGAGACAGAATATAAATTAAATGAAACGAAATTATTATTATATATGGAAAAAAAATATTTAAATAAGTTAAGATCAAATAAATAAATAAACAAATAAATAATTGAACACATAAATAATCATTTTTATGAAATAAGGTAAGTCTGATCAGAAAGACAATCAAAAACAAAAAGGAAACAAAAATTAGAAAAGAAGACAAGAAAAAAAGATAGCATTAAGAGAAAAGTAGTGAAAAATTTGTTTAAAGTTGTGCTTACTTGAGATACTCTGAATTCCCAAAGGCAACGAATTCCACAACTTGATGGCGTTCACAAAAAAGAGTATTCGAATTCAAATACTTGTAATTAGGGACTAAGAGGTTTAAATTTCTCCTCAATTTACAAAACTTCAACTTTACAAACAAATAATTAGTTGTTCAAGTGTATATCAAGTTATGTAGAAATATGCAATTTCTAGCATCCAAATAATTAAAAATATAGCAACCAAGGAGTTGATTGCAAAACTTACTGATGTGGTCAAACTTTCTTAAACCATATACATATCTTGTAGCATTATTGAATGCAACTTGCAACTTATGCCTGGAATCGGCATCAAGTCTACCATAAACAACATCTGAGTAAGTCCTGATCAGCACTATAAGCCGAAGCACCAACCTCCTTTTGGTCTCAATAGGCACAAATAATGCAGTCCTCTTCAAATTCCGTAAGGTATAGTATACCTTACTCACCACAGAACTTATGTGATCCTTACAGGATAGTGCGGAGTTAATGTGGTATCCAAGGTGTTTTACTTTTTCAACAAATTTAAGTTTAGTATCATTTAGTGAAATACGGTATATCAGAGGGTAACCAAACTTGGAAATCGGGAGGACACATGATTTTTAGAATTTGAACTTCAGCCTATTAGCTTTAGTCCATTCTGCTATTATGATCAAGTCTTCGTTTACCCTAGCACATAAATCAATGAGACCAATGCATGCATGATAACATAACGACACTTACGTGTCATCTACGAACAGTGTAAATAAAAGTGGACCAAGCACTGAGCCCTGAGGCACCCCACAGGTTAAATTAATGAACGCAGACACACTAACCCTTTGAGACCTTCCAACTATTAACTATTTAACAGACGCATCGCCGAGCTGGAAAATCCAAAATTCAACTATAGTTTTTTACATAGTAATGTAAAGATGGCAGGATCGCCATGTAAAGATGGGCTCAATTAATTAATTTAGCGGCGCGAGAGCTAGCGCACAATTTCAATCGGCGACTACTAGAGTACAGCCAAATATTTGATGAGAAACGAAAGGTTTGGTTTCCAGATCGAATCTGATTTATTGATAAAATCTTATTGCTATTTATACTTTTAATTTCTTATGTGTTAAGACTTAGTATATAATATAGTTTTTAATACATAAAGAGGGCTTTTGCAATGTCAGCGGAAAGTATCACGGTCAATGCCAGCGTACATTCGTTCGAGGGCATTGAACATTAGAATGCAGCGTAATCAAAAACGTGCGCGCTGTTCCCGCTTCATAACGTAAACATTCTTATGTGAGAGTTCGATGTACTTACGTTGGGTCTCCGCTCACATTGCATGTGCCTACGCCGCGTATGGTGTTGGCGTTTGTGTGTATATATATATTCATTATGCTATTCATACACTACAGTAATGAGTGCTCAGTAGTGAGTGACAGAATCGAATCCTTCAGAAAACTCTAACAGACAAGGCAGGTTCAAGTGTCCCATATTAAATGAATATTTAATGTCATCCAATATTTTAACAACAGCAGTGGACTTTTTAGCTATACGGATAATCGTCGCTACTTTCCAAATATTGGGGGAGCAGAAACTCGTTAAACAATGGTTAATTATATGAGTCAACGGGCTTAGAATGAAAAACAAAATAAGTTTAATAAATTTAGTAGTAACTCCATCCTCTCCGACAGCATTTGACTTTATCTTGTTGACACAGCGATCAACATCGTCTTCACCCATAGTAATAAACTCAAACACAAATGGTCATTCAGAGACATAGTCCATTGCAACTACAGCAGACATATTATCAGCAGACGCTGAACTACTACTAAAATAGTCATTCAGAATACCCGGATCAATCCGACAATCATCAGATTTCCCATTGCATACCCCAGCTTGTCTTAAATTATTCCTTAGCTGCTTGGAAGGTCGTGCTAAACATAATTTGGACATGAAATATCTACGTTTAAATAATATAATAGTAGAGTTTGCACCATTTCTAGCTCTTTTTTGTGCTCTTCCCATCTAGATGCAGTTGGATTTCTTTTCCACTGATTGTATGTTTTAGGCCCTTTTGTAATTTGGTATTATTCGTAAACCAGGGACAACTGCTGTTAATGACAGAGCGAGTAACAAGTGGAACATGTAAGTCAAACAATGCAGCAATTCTCTACGTTAAAGAATCCAGCTTTTCATTCACAGAGCTAAACAGCCAACATTCAGACCAATTAATAAGAGACAGGTCATTAAACAAATAGTCAATATTAATTGCGTTATAGTCTCGAAAAGAAAAAACCTTTTCAGCGACGACTGGGCTTAGATTTATATTCAATGAACAACAAATTAGATCGTTGTCGGATATAAAGGATAATTGGTGAAAGATCATAACAGAAGAAAGATCCGAAACCACAAAACCATCCAACAAACTCGGAGAAGGATTATCTGTAAAGCTACTGGCATTCAGCACTTGCAGTCCAACTTCAGAAATTTTACAAATCAATTGCTGGGCAAGACCGTCCTTACATAAAATGTTTATATTAAAATCACCACACACAACAAAATGATCATAATCGATTACACAATTTGACAAAGTAGCAAATAACGGATCCAAACAGCAGTAACGATAAGGATTAAATACACACGACAGCACTTTAGTGCTATTGTCATAAATTGCAACATTTAGAAATTCCACATCTGAGCCTCCAGAGATATTTAACAAATTTACTCTTAAATTACTTTTACAATATATTGCCAAACCCCCGCCTTTTCATTTCGAAAAAGCTTGTAGTTACTTATATTCAAACAAGAGTCACCTATACCTTTATGGAACCAGGTTTCAGATATACAAATTACATCAACAGAACAGTTCTCAAAGGAGTGTTTAACACAATCCATCTTAATATCATTGACTCCTCGCATTAAAATGCATAATGTTAAAACCAGAGCGCTGGCTGCATAGAACGCCAATCAATGTCTTTTGAATGTCACTGGAGGCAGAAACTTGCATCACCCATAGTTAGCAAAAAAAAGATATATCAGGAACACATCGGTAAGCATTATAGTAAGACAAGAAGCATATAGTAGAGAGGAGGAAATGACTACAATAAGGCTTATAGGAACAGAGCATTTAAGTTACAAAGAAAGATAAACAATATGATATTATATGACATTAGAACAACAACACGAAGTTCATTTGCCAACATGAACAACACCTGTAATATTATGTAGTTCTTCGATGCTACCAACACGAATCACCTCTCCACTTTTCTGCAGTCGGATATAAACGGAACCATGTAGTGTAAACACATTAAAAAACTTTATTTTGAGCTTACAGGCAATCGCCGCCCGCAGTACTCCTCTGGCTTCGGCAGAAATACTCTCGTAACATTGTTGTCTGAGTCAATATCTGCTGCTCTTAAATTCACCGCTCTCCTTGTCTGCCGTCGATAGTCCCCAAATGTATTTAACACTCGATTGCGATCGTAAGGTGTATAAAATGTCACAATCACCACAGAGCTGGGGATTGTTATGTTTCGGCTTAATGTGAAAAATATCCTTAAGCGGAGAGGGCAAAAAATCAATAGAGCGACAAATTAAATTGAAAGAGCTTTTTAGATTCTCCTCATTAGAAAAAGGCAATCCAAAAAGAACGGCACCCATACCCACGCACTGCCACTGCATTTGTTGCCTTCGCTTAGTTGTTGAGTGAGTTGATCACAGCGAGCAGCTGGAGCACTGACGTGCTTCTCCAGAGATTGTATCTTTTTATCACACTCTTTGAATAAAAGAACATATAAGAATAGACAGTTGATATGAATGTATTTGTGCGAGTTCTGCTAGTGTGAGGAGGTTTTAAAATTTATCTATGTAGTGGTAAAAATACAGTGCACACCCCTTAACTCTAACTATCGTTATTCCTCAATTCACTTAACTTCCCAAAATAACTGAAAACACAAAATTCTGTTGATAATTTCTCATTGTCAATGAACCCTCAAGATCCACAAGTCGAAATATTGCAGTTGCGTTTAAGTAAAAAAATTAATTCGACAAAATAAAAAATTGTTTTCGTCATTATTAAAGAAAGAAACACTACCTGTTCGCGCCTAATTGGTAGCATTCTTGCAACTAAATGTCTGAGCTGGCAGCACTGTTTTTCTAGCTGTCAAACTCGACATCTTGTCTTGCTTTCTTCCTCTTAAATAAACGTATTCAAGCCAATCGGACGTGTTTTATTCAATCGAATTTAATCGAGTAAATTCACGCTACCAGACACACCCGCAAGCGTCTCAAAACGCAACATTTTGGTCCTTCGTGCCAGATATCGCTATATATTTCTTTGCAACAGTCCACACCGCGTTATTTAATATAACAAAATTTTACCGTACACGCAAAATGTCGTCGCTTAAAGTTCGCGATTCCGCATTAAAAGCTATAAAACGCTATTCGCAATCGAGCAAATCCGTTGAGCTTTGGTCGACGTAGAGGCTGCATCTACGTATTTACAGTTGTTGGAGGAACAATGGGTACGCTTTTGTGAAGCTCAACAACAGGTAGAGATCTCGTGCGACAAAGAGAGGTGGAGGAGCAATCACGTATTCAAGGTGAGGAGTGGTACACCATCGGTAAGGCAAATTTCAAACGCCTTACTGTGCCGCTCAAGGTAACTACTCCTCAAGCCACTGAAATTAAGCCTGCAACTGTGCAACTGCCAAAGCTGCAGCTACCATCATTTAGTGGCGATCCCACCGAATGGCTCACTTTCCATGATGCATTTTGTTCACTCGTCAATGCCAATGCAAGTCTGTCGGACGGACAGAAGCTACAGTATCTCCGCAATTGTTTAAAGGGCGAAGCATTGGAGTTGGTAACAAGTTTAGCAATGATCGACAGCAACTATATAGAGGCCTGGGACTTGCTGACATCACGCTATAAGGTCATGCGAGTCATAGTGGACAGCCATAAGAGAGCTTTTATGTCGATTGAAAAAGGAAATCAAACATGGGCTTAACCTAACGTTGCAGCATGTTGGTGCGCTACGTGCACTCGGGCGGCCGGTTGAGTTTTGGGATGATTGGCTTATCCATCTAACCGTGTCGAAATTAGCCTACGAGACTCGCAAGCAATGGGAATTATCGCTAGTAGCCGACGATTTGCCGACATTCAGTGCGCTTCGTGACTTTCTCGAAACACGAGCGCGGTCTTTGGAGATGGTGCCAGCAGTTTCCCGCAACGCAAGGGCAACCACGAAGAACGCTTTTTATACAACGTGTACCCAGCCCGAATCACAGAGTTATGCATCGTCAGATAGCGCTAAAACTGCAGCCTGTACGTACTGCAAAGGTGAGCACAGAATCTACACATGTTCAAAATTCAGCCAGCTCGACGCAAAGGCCAAGCTAACAACCATCAAAGCTCAAGGTGCCTGCTTGAAGTGCCTTAGTAAGGGGCATGTCATCGCGAAATGTCGCAGTTCATCATCGTGACGCATATGCCAACGTCGTCATCACACGCTACTCCACGCTAGCCTCAACGAGGCTGCACCTGCTAACAGCAAGACCGGCCAAACAATGAATGTTACGTTGCACTATGCTGATGCTGAACGCGTTATTTTGCTGGCTACTGCTGAGGTTTATTTGCAAGACCACTCTGGTCGCTGGCAACCCGCTCGGGCGCTTCTCGACAATGGTTCACATGCTTCGTTCATTACTGAATCCTGCGGCCAACGCCTTCGTCTACCTAGAAGTTCATCGTCAGCTTGTGTCACAGGTATTGGATCGATTCAAGGAGGTCGTACCAAGGGAGAAGTCAAGGTATGCTTGTCGCCGAGGTCATTAGACTCAACCTTTCACGTGAGTACGCTTATTCTACCCAAAATTACAAATGACCTTCCAACTACCGCTGTACCTGAATCACCGTGGGCGCATATTTGTGATTTGCCGCTAGCTGATCCAAAGTTTTCTAAGCCTGGGTCAATAGATGTTTTGATTGGCATGGATGAGATGGACAAGTTCTTGCTGGATGGCCTGAGGAAGGGGCAAAGCGGCATTCCGATGGCTCAGAACACTGCGTTTGGTTGGGTGTTGTTCGGAAACGCCACTCCTTCACAAAGGCAACCTGGTTCAATCTGAACGCTGCATTGTGACATCCAGCTTACTGAACTTCTCACCAAGTTTTGGGAACTTGAAGAGCTACTGCCGAGAAAGTTTTACACCGCTGAAGAGTTTTATTGTCAAAAGTTATTCGACAATACAAACCAGCGCGCTGAAGACGGTCGCTTCATAGTGCGTTTGCCGCTCAAAAAGGAGGTTCCGATTGGTGAATCGCGAAACGCAGCAGTACGGCTATTACTAAGCATGGAAAGGAGGTTCGTTACGAACAAATGTCTTCACAAGAAGTACAGAAAGTTCATTAAAGAGCTTATCGACTTGGGCCATATGCAGCCGGCTGGTCCAGCAACGCAAACCGCTTACTACATACCGCATCACGCAGTGGTGAAAGAAACGAGTGCTACCACAAAGCTTGGTGGTGTTCAGCGCGTCTATGAAGACATCATCCGGGCATTCATTGAATGACGCTTTAATGGTAGGCCCTCAGCTGCAACAAGACCTCTTCTCAATTTTGGTTCGCTTTCGCAGGTCTACGTCGCTAAACACGATGTTGACTATCAGCGCATCGTATGACTTGAGCATTCATCAGCGTCATTGCGTGACTATCGCCTGTTGAGGGTCACTTATGGAGTGGCCTCTGCTTCACACCTCGCCGTGAAATCGCTACATCGCGCAGCATAGCAAGCTGTGAAGACCTAAATTTTGTAACAATTTTAGGTCACACAAAATACCGCCCTCACCATATACCAACACCATGCGAGCACATGTAGCCAAACCACGCCACACGTGGTTATGCTCGAACATGACACAACGCCGAAATACGGGACTTGTCGATGCTCGCATGAAAAAATGTATAAAAGGCCGGTGCACAGAGGAACCGGTCTCTTGCGATTTCAACAGCGGCGGCGACAACAGCGGACGAGCAGGCGCTCTCTTGTGATTTCAACAGCGGCGGCGACAACAGCGGACGAGCAGGCGAGTAAGTGGGTATAGTATTGGCGGACAGTGGCGACCACGGCAGACAGTTCCTGACTTTTGAGACTTCTTACGTGATTGGTGGTGTGAGGTTTTAACCGACATCACTACCACGTAAGAGAGTGCTCCACCCTAGGCGAAGTAAACGCGAGGTTTTAACCGGCGTTTAACTTCAAAGCAGCTATTGCTTCAATTTAGACTTTTGAGACTTCTTACGTGATTGGTGGTGTGAGGTTTTAACCAACATCACTACCACGTAAGAGAGTGCTCCACCCTAGACGAAGTAAACGCGAGGTTTTAACCGGCGTTTCACTTCAAAGCAGCTATTGCTTCAAGTTAGACTTTTGAGACTTCTTACGTGATTGGTGGTGTGAGGTTTTAACCGACATCACTACCACGTAAGAGAGTGCTCCACCCTAGACGAAGTAAACGCGAGGTTTTAACCGGCGTTTCACTTCAAAGCAGCTATTGCTTCAAGTTAGACTTTTGAGACTTCTTACGTGATTGGTGGTGTGAGGTTTTAACCGACATCACTACCACGTAAGAGAGTGCTCCCCCCTAGACGAAGTAAACGCGAGGTTTTAACCGGCGTTGAATTTCAAAGCAGCTATTGCTTCTACGTCTGCCACTACCCCACTTCACTGCAATTAGACGAAGCGGAGAGAATACAGGATTTAATTATAATTAGTCTAAGATGAAGTTGTAATTTACTGAATAATAAAATAAAGTAAAACAAACTCCATCAAACGTGTTGTGTTAAGGTCAAGAAAATAAATATTGTACAGGACTCTGGGAAGACTGAGCGTACCCCAGCTAGAGATTCCTTACATGGCGCCCGAGCAGGGACCTTAACACAACGAATCGATATGAAGCCGAAGTCAGGGTGGATCTATACCCTACGCAAATACCAGCTAGAACAATACGCGGCAGAATTTAAACTTGACGATACTGGAAGTGTGGACGAACTGCGAAAAAGGTTCGCAGCTTTCATAGTTGATAGCACCACTAACCCGGAATTCCGCAAACGACTGGAGGAATTGGAAATAAAGCACACGCAAGAGACAGCAAGCTCCACATTACCAAAAACATCGAAGTCAACGTTAACACAACCATCTCACGTCCACGTAGAGGAAATGGAACGACACCAGGAACAACCATCTGTCAGCGCAGATAACATGAACGCCTTTGTGTCAACTCAATGTGTTATCGTCATTGAACAAGTTCGTAAGTGGCCAGTAAAATACGACGGCGATAAGGATCCGTTAGGATTTATAGACCGCGTAAAGGAACTGGCAGACATGTATGGTCTCAACCGGGACTTACTCCCTCGCACAATGCCACAGCTTCTCACAGACAAGGCATTAACATGGCACCGAAAAAAGAAAAGGCAGTCACGTTTGAAGCATTCGAACGAGACTTTCTGAAATTTTTCCTCCCCAGCCGATATTTTGAAGATCTAGACGATGAGATCAGAAAACGGGTGCAAAAGCCAAGAGAGGCCTTTAAGGATTATACCATCGCCCTGCAAAATCTGATAGGACGTGCGCAGTATGACGAAGACCGACAGAACGAACGTATCTTCCGCAATAGTTTGCCCGACTACCGCCTATACATAAGGCGTGACGATTTCTCCTCTCTGCACGAACTGATCACTCGTGCGCAAGAATACGAAAGTATCAGAGCGGATCAGGAAACACTGCGTGAAGCACCACAACGCAGCCGACAACAACCACCACGTGAGCAGCTACCACGGAACCTCGACGCGATCGAGCACAAACAATGGGCATCAAAATAAGTCCCAAAACAGCATGTCGACGCTGCGGTCAAGGAGGACACATTCAACGCAATTGTCGGAACCCACAGGTACTGTTCTGCTGGGAGTGCGGCCAGACGAATATCCGAACAATTGAGTGCTGTCAACAGCAAGCGGGAAACGACCAAGGACCCCCTCAGAGCCGGGGACGAGTGGGGCCGTCAAATCGCAACCCGTTCCGCCAACAGTAAATTTGTTACGTTGCGAGCGTAACCATATCTTCGCCACAGTTACGGTGGACGGAGAACAAATAAATGCGACGATAGACACCGGGGCTACAAAGAGCTTCATCAATGAAAATTTTGCCAAACAACATCGAAGTCCGAACAACGTAGTCGCAGTAAACGTGAGGGCACAACTAGCAAACGGCGGTGAATGCACAAGCAAGGAAGCACTTATGCTGGACGTGCGAATAGGTGATAAATGTTGCCGAATGCCGTTTCTCATCTTCCCACGTGCATCTGGCCAAGTTATTTTAGGGTTAGATTTCTTGTACGCCATGGGAGCTACACTTTCTCTCGGAGGGAGCTCCGTTGAATTGAGAGCCGACAGGAGAAACTCACGAAACAACCCCAAACAGTTGACAGTGCGTAACAGGAATCCTATGAAGAAACAGCAGAGATTACCACAGAAACAACAACGACAGCAAACTCTAATACAACAACAGTTGACAATAGCAAACGACGATCAACAGATAACCCCGCCTGCAGTGAGACGAGGGCATTCGATGCATAGCGCAAACAACAGCAATTTCAGCAACAACAACAATAACATTAACAAAATTGCCGCTAGCCTCTCAGCTAAAGCCGGCGCTGCCGAAGAAGCCAAAGCGGCCGCAACTACATCATCGTCTTCAGCCACAACTACAACACCCCGCAACTACGGACGGAAGAAGAAGAACCAACAAGTAACGCAAGTCCTGCAACGAATTGCTGACACTCTTGAGGATCAGGAGCCACATCCGATGCCCGCCAAAGTGGCTAATATTGAATTAGCAGAAGGTTCACGTACGAGTGCACTCACAGCGACATCGCCTCTACTAAACGCCCATTATGATGAAACTCCAACGCTGGACTTGCACGATCATAGCTCCAATTCCAACGCTCACGTTCGTCTACCAAGCACTGCGCCTTCAAGAAGCCAATACCCATGCGCAGCAGCCTTGTTCGCCTTCAGCCATTTCTAGATGCCGAAGGCATTCTTCGAGTAGGTGGCCATATTAAGAACACACCTTGCTCAAACGATATCAAACACCCGATGATATTGCCCAAGAATTCGTCACTCGCCAAAGTTATCGCCGCTGAAATCCACGTCGCTATGTTGCACGCCGGGCCGCAAATGATGCAAGCAGCAATTCAACGCCGATTCTGGGTCCCTGGTATCCGAAGCCTCGTTCGAGGGATATATCGCTATTGCGTATGTTGTAAACGACTGAATCGCAAACCGCTGCAACAACAGATGTCCGAGCTACCGTTGAGTCGTTTTACGAGTACACGATGTTTCCTTCAAAGTGCAGTTGACTTTGCTGGTCCGTACAGGATAAAATTTACACATGGAAGAGGCGCGAAGTCAACGAAGGCGTACGTATGTTCCTTCATATGCATGAGCACAGGCGCAATGCACTTGGAATTGGCAGGAGATCTCTCCTCAGTTAGTTTTATCGCCGCTTTCAATCGTTTCACCAATCGAAGAGGATATTGCAAACACATTTATTCCGACAATGGCACCAATTTTGTCGGAGCTGAAAGGGAGTTGCGTGCTGCATTTGAACGCTGCATCGGTAACGTCAAGCCGACGTCTTACTTCGCTGACGCTCAAACTACTTGGCACTTTAACCCACCAAGCGCCCCGCACATGGGTGGTTATTGAGAGGCTGGTATAAAGCGCATCAAATACCACCTCAAGCGTGCCTTAGATTCTACTCTTCTTTCGTACGAAGAATTCGCAACAATTCTAACAGAGGTTGAAGCCTGCGTAAACTCTCGACCTATTTGCTGGATACCCTCTGACGTCAACGATTTTGAAGTGCTAACACCAGGCCATTTTATGGTTGGCGAATCATTAAAAGGTCTACCGGATCCTGACTTTGAAGTTTTTAAAGGAACGCTTAAGCAACGGTGGCAATTAATCACAGCGATAAGGCATCATTTCTGGAAGCGTTGGCGAAACGAGTATCTCGCGAACCTTCAGCGATGCACGATGTGGTTTCGTCCAACGCAAAATTTACAAAGGGACGATGTGGTGATTGTCCACGACGACAACGCACCACCCACCAAATGGAAGCTCGGCCGTGTTCTTGACGGTCACCCCTGCTGATTGTCGTGTTCGGGTCGTCAACTTAAGGACATCCGAAGGAGAGCTATTGCGACCCATTGCCAAGTTATCGATTTTGCCAACGAAGATGGATATCTTCGCTATTTAAATATTCAAATAAAATTAATATAATTTTGATGTAAGTTTTAAACAGTCGTTCAAGGCGGCCGGCATGTTCGCGCCTAATTCGTAGCATTCTTGCAACTAAATGTCTAAGCTGGCGGCACTGTTTTTCTAGCTGTCAAACTCGACATCTTGTCTTGCTTTCTTCCTCTTAAATAAACGTATTCAAGCCAATCGGACGTGTTTTATTCAATCGAATTTAATCGAGTAAATTAACGCTCCCAGACACACCCGCAAGCGTCTCAAAACGAAATACTACCTCTGTGTAATTAAAAGCATAAAGCCGTTAAATTAATTCGTTTAGTTGTATTTTTGACCTATTTTGAAGATTTTGCTCAGATTATTGAAACTGTTGTTATATGTGAGAATACTGTAAAAAGGTTTAATTCTCTTTTAACCGGAATTTTCTTACTCTTGGCCTCCTTCTGTTCCAAATTCTAATTCTTTAGTGTCCTCTGTGCTCTTTCATACGTTCATGACCATAGTTAAATATACATGCAGAGGGGTGTTACTGGGGCAGTCGGACCCCATTTTAATATAAATGAATTTTTATTAATTATTTTAGTTATTAGTAGTATAATATTATGCCAAAAAACCAAAGAATTAATTATCTATATCTTATGATTACTATGTTGCGTTTACAGTGAACAGAAGTGTAAATGGGAAGCAATTGGATCAGATTTTTTATTAAGAAGAGTTATAATTTATTAAAAGAACTTGTTAACATTTGAGTTTTCAACTCCAAATAAAATTATACAATTTTTTTTTTTTGATTTATTATCACCTTTTCTTTTTAGAAGTTTCGCAGTTCTTTTTAAAATACAAATGAAGTGACCCCCTAAAACTTTAATTTAAACTGATTTCTACTGATTTTTTTCTCCGAATATTCGTTATTTTAGACAACATCCCAGCAGTGAAACCAACTAAGTAAAATACTAGTAAAGCTCATATTATATGTAAAATTCATGTATACATAATATAATAATATGTACTCGACATGTAAAATAATTTTTGTACATAAATGAGGAGTGTATTAATTCAGCATGTTAATTCATGGTGCCGCATTTCTACTGTTCTTTGCGAAAACTTTTCGGATATTTTAAAACACGCGTTAACTTGATGATTTATCTTTAAAATGAGGTATTACAAAAAGCAAATGAAATTATAAAAAGGACTGTTTTTTTCTAATTCCAATGTTTGTCCTTTTTTATTAAATTGACAAGTAAGGAAAAAATTTTGTATACACGGCAATGAAGTGCCGCAGAAGTCAGTAACTGGTTAACTTATAGATAAGTTTTGCACTAGTAAATTAACCACTTGATTTTTTACTATTAAATTTAGGAGTATATTTTGAAGACTTCCTATAATTTTCACTACAGGCATATGGAATATTTTTAACAATAAACACAATAAATTCACATACACTGTACATGTGACAAAAAAAAAATGGTCGGAACGTCACGTGTCTTTTCTTATTCGTCTTTGCTTTGAATCTCTCTCCAATCGATCCCATCTCACTCTCCAGCCTGCTCACAACACAAGACAATTCGGCCGAGAGCCGACTGAACAGGCTATCAGTATGCTCTCGAAGACGGTCCTCAAGATGCTTGATCTCAGCCCTAGCATGCGCCTTCAATCCTTCCTCTACTGCTAGCAGTTGAGTACTAAAAGCACTCACACCAATGCTTGCCCATTTCGGCGCATTGTCACTCCTGATTTTGCCGAGTCTGCATTGAAGTCGGTGTCATTTGTCTAGCCGACTAGTTGCAATAACACCAAGAATGATAAAATAGAAGATTGCGCCAATGCTTCTACGAAAATTTCCTCTCTCTGCGCATCTCGTCACTAGGCACATACGAAATGAGAGAACAGCCAAAATGCATACATTTTTGTGTGAGAAATGTGATAAATTGTGTTTAATATTAAATATTTTAATATTTATCGCACTTCATGATAATATTTATATAAATAAATATGAAATAATATATTTCAATTGGTTTGGCATTCAAATCTTTGTTCCATTCAAACATTTGTTGGTTAAATTTGTGCCGTGAACGTTGTTATTTATTGTCTTCGTGCGATGATGGGAATATAAAATGAAATAATTATGGGAAATGAAATTTTAATATGTGTATATTTATTAAATATGTGTACGAGTATATTTATTAAATATATGTATATTTATATGATATTAATATATTTATATATATTGAATCAGTTCACAAATTTTATTTTTCTTACTTGGTAAATGAAAATCCAAAGCCAAAAACAGTTAATTTGGTGTTTGCTTATCAAGAATGATAAAATAGAAGATTGCGCCATGCGCAGGTCCGCTATTCCTCTCTCGACAAAAACTCAGCACAGCTGATTGGCTGTGACGTCAGGTAGCACTTTCAAATATTTTGTGATATGAAAAATGCATACACAAAAGCAATAATTTGTATATTGAAAGCTTTTTAATTATTTTGAATTTTATATAAGTTAACAAATCCACTTGCAAGTAAGCGAGTACAACTCGTTCCAAAAAATATCACTTAAGTAGCGGATTAAGCAGATTTTCATGTACCAACAAAGAAAAAGTGAATTTGTGTACTGATTTAATATATATAAATATATTAATACTGATTTAATATATATAAATATATTATAACCGAAATTCTTGTTTTAAATCCGCGAGGATTTTTACCGCAATTCTAGTCAAAAATTGTTCATCAGCTTTTGTATTCAATTCTTCACAGCACGGGAAATGGATAAAATTACATTCATTTATCTGACTTTCGAGCAATATTAGTTTTAGCCTGAATGCTTTGATTTGCGCGAATAAATCACAAATTAAGTTGGTTGTACCTTGGAGCCTTAAGTTCAAGTGGTTCACGTGTGTCACAACAAAATTGTTGGTATTATTTTCTTCATTTTTTGTTCTTTACGCAATTAAGTATTTTTCGGTTCTTAGAACTAAGCAGTTAAAAACTGGTTCATTGGATAATTGACGCTGAACTAAGACAGACAAATACCGTATCGAGTCACTGAATCACAGTTATATATACTATAGTTAATTAAATACATACATAAGTAAAATAGCAGACAGCAGTTTCATTAAATTATCGGAGGCTTGCTGTACTACTCCCCGTCGAAGGCATATTGCAACAACTTTTCCTGTTTCACTCCTCGTAAATTATTGGTTGGTGTATCTGCGATCATATCTTCACCACAGCAATATTTCAATTCGCTATAATCACTTGTGTATTGAGCTCTAATGAATTAATACCGGATATCAATGTGTTTATTCCTTGAATGATAAACTAGATTTTTAACATTGTACTTTTCTTATCAGTCATTCATACTATATTATTGCAGTAACTTTCCTATATTTGTAGTTTGACTAAATGATATAGGCCTTATCTCACCATCCCGATCTACCTCGATACTGAGAAAATGGTGTACTGACCCCTTGTCCTCTAATTCAATCTTTCCTGCAATCTGACCTTAGATTCATCAACGTACGCAGCTATGATGTTTATTTGGTCATTATAATTACATAACGCATGACACATTTTGGCGCTGTAGGAAACACAATTTCTTTCAAAATACTGTCTAATTTAAGAATCCATTTAGCTGCCATATTCTGCAGCAATTGCAAAAATCATTCTAACTGATTCATACCGAACTACCGTTGAAAACGTTTCTGTGTAATTTACACCATAGATCTGTGAACGTCCTTTAGCTACCAACCTTGCATTAAAACGTTCCACATTTTCTTCTTTATCAGTCTTACACTCCACAAGAAGTCTAGTTAATTCGCAAGAAGTCTAGTTAATTCCAAACTTTAACTAAAGCGCTGTATTCATCTTTCATTGCGGTACACCATTCTTCCGCAAGCTCGCTAGACATGCTTCACTGTCTCCGTTCTAAACACATTAAAGTTAAAGTATTACATATATACCTTTTTGGGTCCGCCAAGTTCCCCAGTAAGAATTATTTTTGGCCTACCTGGACCCCTTGCTATGTCTACTGCACACTGCTGACTCTTCTTCTGAAGGTTGATATTCATCATTTTCTATTTTTGTTATGTAGTATCTGATAATATCCGCTATTGAATCTCGACATGATGTTTCATTCCACCAGGTTCGCAAGAATAAACATATCTACTGATTATAAGTCGGGTCAACTCTTCATTATATTATCGGTAAGACTTTGATTCATCTGTATATCCGACCATGATATACTTTTTGCCTCTAGGCTTAAACTTACTGCGCTTTCTCAAATACGCTGGCTCTGCCCACAATGTTTCGTCAACGGCCACACCAACTAGCATGGAACCTGCCACCTTAATTAACGTGCGGTTAAACCTTTCTGCTACGCCATTCTGTTGTGGCGTGTATGGTACATTCAGCTGCCATAGAATACCAATTTTTTTAATGTAGTTATCAAACGCACTATTCACAAATTTTTCGCCGTTGCCACTTCGAAGGCTTTTAGTTTTGTATCTGTTTGACGTTCAGACATAGTCTAAAATTCTTTAAATCTTGTAAATACTTCGTCTTTACTTTTTAAGAAGTAAACAAATCCAAATCTGGAAATAAAAGTTAGGAGGTGCTGTGTACCGCCAATAGATTCTATATTAAGAGGACCACATACATTAGTATGTATCAACTCCAACAAATCCGTTGCACAACTGTCTGAGATGCTAAATGGTTCTCTTGCTGCACTTGGTAATCAGGCACACGCAAATAATCTATTAAGAATATGCGACATCCTCTCTTCAGTACTAAATCGTGTTGCTGGTGATGGGCTGGCTTCACTTTGGGCAACATGAAAGTGTTCCATTGAAAATTGATGAAGTGGAACGAACTTCTGATCTTGTTATCCAGTTTTTCGTTGTTCTTTGATGCGGCAATTTTTGTATCGTTCCGTATCAAATAGAGGACACGAATTGAATGGAAGAATGCGATTATTGAAAGATGGACCTGTTAACGAGATGCGGAGAAGACAGATTTGTAATGCATACATAATATACACACAATCACACACTTTTTCTTTGTGATTGTCAATTTTGTGTAAGCTTTTGATTAATGTACACATATGTACGATCAACGATAGGTCAAACGATCTCATATGGTGTTGATTCATATATTTTAGATATATTTAGAATTTTTAAGTTTACCCAAAATTGCTACATTTCATATGAGATACACATACTATTTTATGAAATCAAACATTTTCTCAATTTTGTACGTACATGAATATGTGTGATTGAGAAATTTAGAATTTATTTGATTTCATATATTACTGATTTTTGTAAAAATTAAATTATTGGGACTCATATTTGTTGTTATTTTGTAGGTTTTCTTGTATTATAATAATAATAAATAAAATAAAGTCTTACTCCTATTGAGTATATTGGCCACTCATACCAGGCGAACAGAAAACGAAAGCTGTAAGGATTTACAATTTTCAATTGGAAGTTGATATTATTCTTGAACTGCAAATTGATATGCCACCTTTTAACCAGAGGCCCCCATCTCACAAAATTGCAGCCCGCTTAAAGAAAGCTTAAGGGGCGTACAGACACATCATGCACTGCAAACTGCCGATGAACACTCGTGTGCGTGTGTGATTGACGAGTTGCATACGCACCCGTCAAGCATCATTCTGTACTGCATCGTGCTAGTGTGAACATCATACGTGCGCGAAGAAATTTAATTGCCGTCGCTTTGGCATTAGCTTTATATACGTAAGTGTGCGTAGTTTTCAAACTTGTTGATTTTACCACATGTGAAACTGCATGTGGCAAAACCAACAAAAGGAAACGTCAAAAAAATTAACAAATTGACAGAAAACGGCAAACAACACGCAAAGAATGAACGAGTTCACCGTCTGCAGTATGTTCATCGCATTGTCCATATGACTCACACACTCTTATTCTCTCTCAATTTCTCTCAATTTCACTAATACACCCTAATTGCAGTTTGCAGTGCATGATGTGTCTGTATGCCCTTTTACATCTTTGCAAGGTTTCACACTTGTAGCTAAGTTTGAAGCTTGGAAAGCGCTGCAAATTGCTTCGTACCTTGTTTCGCTTAGAAATATCAGATCTGAAGAGAAGTGAATCTCCCCGCATTAATTCTGAATACGCTCGTATATATAATTAAACATACATATACGAGGGGTACTATTTATATTTCGGGAACTGGCAACACTAAGTCAATAGCTAAAATCTGGCAAGACCATAATAAAATTTGACATTTTTTAGCATAAATGTACTCACAACGTGTTGATGTACAACTGCCATTTGTTTTGTTTACAGTGAGATAAGACAATCAATTTGGCCAAAAAATATAAATTTCAAGAGAAGGTTTTCGTTGGATTCTTTTTCACAACTTTCGACGTGGATTATCTCAACAAGAATGTGTCGATAAACTCAGTTCTTTGTAGGCGATAAAACACCATTAAAAACCACAGTATATCGCTGGTATAGTGAATTCAATCGTGGTCGTATTTCGGTCGCCGACGAACTCCGTGAAGATCGTCTAAAACCGGTTGTTGTGCCACAAAACATCGATGCAGTGCGTGAACTGATAATACAAGATCGTAATGTGACATATCGTGAGATAGAGTACACCTTGGGCTTTACTTCCACTTCCATATATTCAATATTGCATGAACATTTGGCTGTAAAAAAGATTTGTTCGCATTGGATCCCACATAATTTGACAATCGCTCACAAAAAAGGTCGTGTCAATTGGAGTAAGGACATTATTAAAAAGTTCGACCGTAGTGCTCCAAAAGATGTGTATAAAATCGTGACAGGTGACGAATCATGGATATATGCGTATGAGCCAGAAACAAAACAACAATCGACAGTGTGGGTATTCCAAGACGAGCTAAATCCAACAAAAGTTGTTCGTGGAAGAAGCACAGCGAAGCAAATGGTCTGATTCTGAGTGGTACACTACCATTCTGAGTAGTACACGACCATTCTGAGTGGTATACGACCATTCTGAGTGGTCCACGACCATTTGTTTGCCAGAAGTCTTCGGAGAAATTCGTAAAACCAACCGCCAAAGACGAATCATTCTCCATCATGACAATGCGAGCTCTCACTCATCTCGTCAAACAGGTGAATTTTTGTGCAGTCAAAACATCGAATTTATGACTCATCCTCCGTACAGTCCTGATTTGACACCCAATGACTTTTTCTTGTTCCCGAATATCAAAGGTAAACTGCGTGGTCAACAATTTACAAGCACCGAAGAAGCAGTTGAAGCGTTCAAAAAGCATGTTTTGGATGTGCCTCAAGAGGAATGGAAAAACTGCTATGACAAATGGTTTGAACGAATGCAAAAGTGTATTGATCATCAAGGGGAATATTTTGAAAAACAATAAAGCCATTTTCATTTAAAAATGTTTGTTATTATTGCTATTCCCGAAATATAAATAGAACCCCTCGTATAGTTCTAGTGGGTAACGACTTGCAATGGGACCGAACTTCCAAATCCAAACAAAGAATTACTTAAGAATTTGGATTAATTTCAATTTTCAATTCATGATGTGAAGTGTGATGCTGTTTTCGTTTTCTGTTCGCCTGGTATGAGTGGCGAACATACTCAATAGACAACGAGTACAGAAGTCTGAAGTCGGGTTAGACCAACTTCGAAATACCCTTTACCTTTCCTTGTGCGTGCGAGTACAATATTGGGGATGTTTTCTTCATAAATCATCATTATTCGAATAGTTTACAAGTTATATTATACTGTACCTCTCATAAAGTCCTTCTGTGACCCATAAAACCTTCAGGTTTTAATTCAGAATCAGGTATGTATACTCTTCAGTTGTGTGTATCAACTGGTGGTTTTGCAAGTTTTTTTGTTCTAGCGGGAATTGTTATATGTCTACAGGTGAAGTTAGGTTTTAATTTTATTTCGTTTTTAGAATTGTCTGTTATTAGGATTTTCCCTTCAAGATCGATTTTTGCTATTAACATTGGTAGTGTATCTAATCCTAGGAGTCAAATAATTGTGAAATTTAAATGAACCAGACTGGTTGAATTCTGTGAAAATTGGTAAAGTGACTAGTTCATTAAGCTTGTATTTTTTAAAGACTGTGGATATAGTAACTTCTTCGCATTGTTATTGCTTGTATTCGGGAATGTATTGTGGGTTAATGAATGAACTAGATGCACCCGTGTCTATTAAAAAACCAAGTGTTCCAATGCATTACATACCTATACTAATAGCTAATTGCATGTCTCACATTGTAATTTATTTTTAAGGGTTTCGTATAATCCGTACCCTGTAAAATATCGCTGGATATTGGAGGTGATATCGGAGCTAGTACTTGGTGTTGGATTAAATATTTCCTGTCCCTCTGTCAAGTTAACAGCTTCCTCGTTCACATTAATCTTCGTAAGGTCCATTTTATATTGTATTCCTTCTTCGGTGGCACTCTGCCATTCCAGGAATGTCCTTTCATCAGATTCTCAATTTCCTAACTGCTTCTGGTATTCTAAAGTGGTTATCTTCATCGATATCAACTTGGCCAATATATATTGGAATTCTGATAACGATGGATGTGTATTTATGCAACTTGCTGATCTCATCCAGAAAAATGAGTTTTCCAAAGCATCCTGATTTATTTTTCCTAATCAAATAAATTGGATGTTTGGAAACTCTTCAAATAATTCATCTCAAATCGTCATCAGAGTTAGAATTGTGCATTTTATACACTGTACATATTTTCCTGCAGGTAACATGGCACTTTTCAATAATGAAATAAATTAATTTTAATATTTACATCCAACGCGTTTATATCCTCGGCAAAGTGGATTTTTATCACGTAAATGTTTGCTGTTTAGGACATCAAATGCATCATTTGATATTTGTATAAACAGTCTTGTTCCTTACACAATTCTTTGTGTAATTATCTTTAAACAGCTCCATGTCTTGACACAATTGTATTGCTGTTGCAACTGTTTTGCTCAACACTTGCACTGCTAGTCGAGCATCCTTAAAACATCCAGCGGATTTTATAAAAGCCACTTTCGTTAGCTTCATCCGGGAAATCTCCTCAATGCTGTGAAAAAATGCAAATCCAAGAGTGGAGAGTCTTTTTCTGTATAGAGGTGGTGTTCCATTGTTTCCTCTTCCTCGACATACTGACAGCTCCTACAAAATACCTACATATGTATTTTGTAGGAGCTGAACACTTGAACATCAACTATGACTTCATGCGCAGTCGTTTAGTTGATGTTCAAGCGGTCAGACGTGTGTTATTGGTGTGCGCATTAACATATTAAATTATCGCATTATTAAATATTTATCTTAATCTTACTTGCTGTGTTTTATTTCGTGGTATCAAATCCCACATTTGGGGGCTCAACCTAATTTAAAAAGTCTAAACTATTAATAAAGTGATTTGTGCATAAGAATAAACAATAAAGTAATTAAATATGGAATAGAACACAGTATCGTTGGAAGATTTGCAGGAAGTATGCCGCCAAAACAGTCTGTCAGTGAAGGTCGATAAAACTACATTGGCCAGGCGAGTGAAAATGTATGAGAAAGAAAGAAAGGAAAGGATGCAGGAAAGAAACAGGAAGACGTAAAGAAGAAGACGAGGAAATTAAACAAGAAGCAGGACGACGAAAGAGAGAAGAAGACGAGAAAATCAAACAAGAAGCAGAACGACGAAAGAGAGAAGAAGACGAGGAAATTCAAAAAGAAGCAGATCAAAGAATGATGCGAGAAGAAGAGGAAAAAGTTATGGGAGAAGCGCAGAGGAGAATGAAAGAGGAAACTGATAGAATATTTGAACAGCGAGTGAACGAGGAATTAGAGCGTCTGCGTGCCACGCAAATAATACCGAGTACTACTGCACCGCAAATGGCACCCTCGAACGAATTGGACAATCAAATGTTGGAGCAAACGATGCAACGAAATCGGCCAGAGTTTACGTTTCGCGATATTGATGAATCGCTACAAAAATTTTCTGGCGACGATGGGCGCAGCATAAACGAATGGATAGATGAATTTCAACAAACAGCCGATTTGCTACAATGGTCGGAGCTACAAAAGCTGATGTATGCGAAACGATTACTTAAAGGTACAGCCAAGCTGTATATGGAACACGAATCCAAAGCAAAATCGTATACGGCGCTCGCAGCGGACCTAAAACAAGAGTTTAAATCAGAGGTAAATAGTGCCACTGTACATCGAATGCTGTGCGATCGGAAAAAGAAGCCGAATGAGACATACAGACAATATGTCTATACGATGCTGGATATAGCAGCACTGGCAAATCTTGAGGTGTGTGCAATTATCATTTATATCATTGATGGCATAGCGGGATCTCCACACAGCAAGACGTTCCTTTATGAAGCAAAGTCTATCGCAGAACTAAAAGAGTAACTGAAAACGTTTCAGCAGATACAGTGCAAAACCGAACCAAGAAGAGAGATCGAAAGGAGCGAATTTAATAACGCAGTAAGTAGAATCGAAAGAGGTGAAAGAGATAGACAAAATTTCGGCAAGCAACGAGGTTGCTACAACTGTGGCGACAAATCACATTTTTCAGACAACTGTCCAGACAACCTAAATGCTTCAAATGCAATGAGTTCGGCTATAAATCAATTTCATGCAAACGCGAGAGACATGGCGCCAAGACAAGTGGCGGCATTAATGTGATGGAATGCAAAAATTCTTACAAAGCTGTTAATATTAACGGGATAGAAATGGAAGCATTAATAGATAGCGGCAGCCAAATTTCAACGATTCGTAAAGCAAGCAACTGTTTGTTTCTCTGGCGACGGAGTGTGGATGACAGACGCAATAAAATCTACCACCGATGTAACGATTGTAGAAATGATTCAACAAGCGGAATATTTGTTTATTTCAGACGAATAAAATATGCAGCCAGACATTACACACATACGGTGCAGTTCAAAGCAAGCAGAAGTAAAGCAACTGATAGACGAATATAAACCACGACCAATTAAAGAAGCGCAAGTGAGTTTGAAAATTGTGTTGGCAGACGAGATTCCAGTGGCGCAACGAGTACGACGATTGCCACAATGTGAAAAATTTGAAGTGGAAAAACAAACAAATGAATGGTTAGCGGATGGAATTCTTCGTCCAAGTGTCTCTGAATACGCCAGTCCAATTGTTCTGGTAAAGAAAAAAGACGGGTCAAAGAGATTGTGTGTTGACTATCGGCTGCTCAATAAGAAAGTTGTGAAGGACAAATACCCTATGCCGATAATAGAAGAACAAATCGACTTGCTACAGAAGAGTAAACTGTTCAGTACACTCGACTTGGCAAATGGGTTTTTCCATATGTCGGTCGATGAAGGCAGCCGAAAGTATACGTCGTTTGTTACACCAGCTGGCCAATTCGTATTTCTAAAAGTACCATTTGGGTTGTGCGTTAGCCCGGCTGCCTTCCAGCGATTTATTAACACGATATTCAAGCCGTTGATGCTCAAAGGCATTCTATTAATTTACATGGACGATGTGATAATCATTGCAGACAACGAAGAGGAAGCGGTGCGCCGATTGCGAATAGTTCTAAATGTCGCTGCTGATTACAATTTGGATATCAAATGGAAGAAGTGCCAATTACTACAGAAGAAAATCGATTTCTTGTGATACGAAGTAGAGAATGGCCACATCAAACCATCACCGTTGAAGACGAAAGACGTTCGGCAGTTTCCAGAGCCGAAAACAGAAGAAAGCACAGCGATTTCTCGGCTTAGCTGGATACTTCCGTAAATTTATCCAGAATTTGAGTGATTTGTTGCGAAAGAATGCCAAATTCGAGTTCGGAGAAACACAGCGTCGTGCATTCCAAACGCTTAAAGATTGTATTTCAGAACGACCAGTATTGACAATCTTTCGGCACGGTGCTGAAAACGAATTACATACAGACGCATCCAAATGGGCATTCGGAGCAATACTGCTGCAGCGCCATTATGATGATGGGAAATTGCATCCAGTTCGATATATCACAAAACAACAGAAGCCGAACAAAATTATCACAGCTATGAATTGGAAGTGCTCGCGGTAATCAGGGCAGTACAAAAATTGCGCGTGTATCTGCTCGGGTATCGATTCAAAATTGTGACTGACTGCAAGGCCTTTGAAGCGACGATGAAAAAGAAATATGTGCCGAAAATTTCTCGTTGGGCACTAGCACTACAGGAATATGATTGTGAGGTGGTACATCGTGCAGGCGACAGGATGAAACATGTAGATGCATTGAGTCGAATGCATTTAATACAAGAAGCGAGCATGCTTAGCAGAATCAAAACCGCTCAAGCAAACGACGAATACATACGGGCCATTATCGATGTGCTGCGTGAACGAAGTTATGACAATTATGTTATCCAAAACGGGTTGCTCTGTAAGGAGTTTAAGCAATGCAGCACGGAATTGTCAGTAAAGCGCATGAGCAGGGACATTTCAAGCATAAAAAGACGTAAGTAAGACGTGATCAAAAAGGAGTTTTACGTCACAAATCTGAAAACGATGATAAACAGTGTTGTTCAGAATTGTGTACCATGCATACTAACCGAGAGAAAAGCTGGTTAAAAAGAGGGATTTCTTCATCTGATACCAAAAAGGAGACGTTGGTCACATGGCATATATATCATGTAGGACCAATGCCATCAACAAATAAAAATTACAAATATCTGTTGACAATAGTGGATTCGTTCACTAAGTTTGTTTGGATTTTTCCTACTAAATCTACTGCCGCATTGGAAACAGTTGGTAAATTGAAAATAGTAACAAATATTTTCGGAAATCCGAGGTGTATCATTTCAGATAGAGGAACGGCATTCACGGCAGACGCATTTCAAGAACATTGCAGATCCGAAAACATCGATTCAGTTTTAACGACAACAGGGGTTCCGAGAGGAAATGGGCAAGTCGAACGTGTCCACAGAACTATAATTTCGGTTCTCTCAAAATTGTCCATAGACGTTCCGGAGAAATGGTATCAGTATGTCAGCACAGTTCAACAGTACTTAAATAAAACAACTCAGCGATCAATAATTACTTCACCGTTTGAATTGATGGTTGGTATACCGATGAAGACGAAAAATGACATGCTCATTGCCGAAATTATTGACACTGAGGTTGCAGCTGAATTCAATCGCGACCGAGAAGAATTTCGAAGCAAAGCAAAACAGCAAATCACATCCGTCCAAAATGGGAAACAAAATAACATTCGATGCGAAGCGGAAAGCGCCAAAGCACTATAAAGTAGGCGATCTTGTGTGCATCGTTCATACTTAATTTGGCGTTGGATTGAAATTGCGACCAAAGAACCATAGACCTTATAAAATTATTGCATACAAGGGCAAAGATAGATATGAGGTGAAGAACAATTGGGAAAAGGTCTAGCATAATGATCAATGCTCCTGTGGGAGTAGTTTTGAGAGCTCCGCTTATATATAAACTAGCTGCTCTCTGAATACGCTCTAAGTTTTTCACAACAAAGCTTTTATGAGGTGCCGGCCACCTTACTAGTATGCCATACAACAAAATCGGCCTAACCACTGTTTTGTATAACCAATGTACTATTCGGGGGGCTATACCCCATTTTAGTCCTAATGTCATCCCACACAAATAGAGTGCTATTAATGCTTTTCTTACTCTATCCTCTACATTTAATTTCCAATTAAGCTTCGTGTCGAAAATCAGTCGAAGGCTGCGAGGTTTATCATTAAGTTATTCCATTTATTTTAGGCGGCCTTACTTCTGGTACTCTATGTTCTCTACTAAATAGTACCGTTCGCGTTTACAGCTAATCCATGTGATTCTGACAATAGATTTAGCTCGTCTAATATGCTTTGCATGACTTCGCAAAGCGTATTGGGGAATTTACCTCTTACCGAGATTGCAATATCGTTCGCATAGGCAACAACGTGCATTCTTCTCCCCTCCAAGCTTTTTAACAGAGTATTCATTGTTAGTACCCAAAGAGAGGAGACAGAACGCCGCCTTGAGGTGGTGTACCCATGCTGACGAATCTACGTAAACTCAGGGTATCCAATTTTGAATTCACAAACCTGCATATAAGCATTTATTCGATGAAAACAACAAGCGCCCCGGGGACTCCGTCAGTGCACCGGTTATTACCTTAGGTAGGATATTATTAAAAGCGCCTTAATGTCTAGGAAAGCTATCAATGTGTATTCTTTGTCCTCTATTGATTTCTCAATTACCGTCACTAGCGAATTCAAAGCTGTTTCTGTAGATTTAACTTTACAGTACGCGTGTTGGGAAATCGCCATTTGAGACGAGGTTATTTCTCCCGATATATATTTGATATGATAGACCTGAAATCCTTTGGACGGACATGCGAGTTTTTCCCCGCCTTCAGGATAAATACCACTCACACTTCCTCCAAGGTGAGGGGATATGATTTAAACGTAGCGCACTTTTGAAAATAGTTATTAACCATTACATAATGTAGTTAACTGAATACTGTGGTTGAGTTGGGAAGATCCCGTCTGGTCCCGGCGACTTAAAGGATGATATTAGCCTCCGAACTGATATTTTGAATTTCGGAATTTTGCCTAGTATTATTTGCAATTTAGCGATGGTCTGAGAATGAGTGTTCCAATAGAACCTTCCATTTTGCCCCCTTTTCGAATAATACATTAGATACCAACGTAATATCTAGCTTCATTTCCCCTGTTACAAAGTAGTAACTTCCTACTAATAATATAATTGAAAAGAAACTCACTCCATTCGTTGATGTCGAAGCTACCCCATGCCGTATGGTGGGCATTTGCTTCACCCCCCAGTATAAGACCCACTCCGGAAGCCTAGCTATTCGCTATTAGCTTCCTTAGCATGTCCGATGGTAATGGCCCTGGGTCGTCATGGAGCCCAGCCAATAGATATTTCCGTTTGTTTCCCATCTGACCGTTGCATGCTCTTCATTTCTGCAATTATGAATCATGAGAACGTTTAGTTGTGTTTTAGCAAGTATACACGCCCTGATTTTACTTACACAATTGGCTATGTAAACTTTATAGCCTGGAGTCCTCAGTCCACGCACTCTTCGTCCACTCACACACGGCTCCTGAATGACGACAAAGTCTGGCTGGTGTTCTGCCAGTTAGGAGTGCAGCCTTTATTGTGGTGAAGGTTTATTTATAGGAGCTTCATTAGCTGCCAGCGTCGCATCTGCATCATCTTGCGAGTCGCTAGGCAGCTCCTTCTCCGAGTACATTCTATCCAGGGCCCTGCTAAGCTCAGAACCTGAAGATATGTACAAATCCTCATTCTTATGGCTGTCGATGGTACTCACTGTCTCTAGCTCATTATCGGGCCCGTCATTTATTTCCGATTCGGCTGGACACGAGAAAATCAACGGCTTCGGTGTCAGCTTTATAAGTTTTCACCTTCACCTTACCGAATCCATATCGTATTAAGCCGTCGCATTTTGCTAACGACTCAATTGGTTCTTTATTTAGTAGCAACAGCTCCTGCATCTTGGCCCGTTTCGTCTCCACCGCTTCTGTTTTACCGCTACCACTTTAAATTTTTATGAATTTTCATTCATTTACCGGGAGTTCCGGGTTGCTTGCCCTGACGATTCTCATTATGGTCTCGGGGTCGCACTGTGTCACGAGGCTGGCCAAAAATGGTTAAAGTAACTGGTAGAATTTGAACGTTTTTTTTATATATATATTTTTTTAACACTATGGTTAGATGATATCTAAAATATCTTCTTAAAATGTTTACAAATTTTAAAGTTATAGTGGTTCAAAGTCAAGGTTTGTGTTCAGCGTACGAAATTTATGAGAAAATCCCAAATTTCATGTTCATTTATAATACTAAGAATTTAAGTATTTGAATGTAACGGCTACCAAAATTTGTAACGGGGTAGTAAGTGATGCTTCTAGTTATAATTACAACACTGTTTTTGTTTACAAATATTGATCATATGTTAGATACCGTTCGAAAAAAGATAGTAGTGAGGCATTGTCAAGACTTTTCAGCAACCGTGAACTTCCGTAGAGAATTTAAAAGAAAGTAGAAATAACCTTTTCCTGTTTTTTTGTATTTTGTAGCTACAAGTATGTATTTTAATATATTTAAAGTTCAGCTGCCCGATATTGCCGGAATTCTTTTTGTGATTGTTTTTAGTCTCGACCTCGTTGCGGATTCGTAGTATTTTTCAACTGTGGCTAGAGATAAAGGAAAACAGACCCTGCGATGTTATGCGTCATGTTAAAGATTTTTTAGAAAATCATTTTGAACGAGTCTTATTAGAAAGGGAACAACTGAAAATAAGGCTTACTTTTTTAAAATTTTCTAACAATTGGTCTAAATATCATCGCATGAGAGATAGATTTGAAACTGAGTTGAGTGACTGGATCGATAGCGATTTATTTGGTGAATTCATTTGTAATGTAAGTTTCCGTATAAAGCTCTGGTTTTTCAATAAAACTAAATTGTGTTATACTATATTAGGAAGCAAATACAAGTGGTAGAGGACGACCGAATGTTTCTTATGAGGAGGGTTCAATGAGAGCAAAAAGGAGGCGTGTGGAAGAACTTGCCGCTTCTACTTCATCTGAAGCTCTTAAAAAAGCCGCAGAAAGGGTAACAGGTTCAAATACTGATAAGAAAATTTGTGTTGAAAGTGCTCTAGCATTATACATTGATATGGATTTATCTATGAGGGAGTACAATATGATGAGAAAATTAGTAAATTCTGTTCACGAAAATTGCTTTCCGTCATACTATATGATTGCAGATGCTAAAAAAAAGATTTTGCCTGATGACATACAAGTAACAGAAACATCTGCAGAGGTCCCCTTACAAAAGATTTTAGACAAAACTGTAAGAAGCATTTTAGATGTTCATGATATTGATACCGAAAATGATATAGTTCTGGAATGCAAGTGGGGATTTGACGGCAGTAGTGGTCATAGTGTATACAAAAAATGTTTCCATTATTTTAAGAACACTTTCAAGTGGTCATTATATTAATATATCAAGTTTTGAAAAGCTTTTAAAAGATACTGCACTTTTATAGATATTTCGAATTATATTCTTGGTAATATATGCCTTCAACTGTGCACAAAATTTTAGTTCATGGTATAGATTTTATTAAATATTCTACAATTCCCATTGGAATGTTATCAGAAGAAGCAATAGAATCAAGTCATAAAATTATAAGAAATGCAAGATTAAAACATACGAGAAAAATAAGTAGGATTGCCTCCATGAGAGACCTCATAAATTATCTTATTCTGCAGTCAGAGCCATCAATTTCGATGCGTAGTCAGAAAATACTTTTAAGAAAAAGTGATTTAAATGATCTAAAAGAGTATTTAGTTGAAAAAAAATATTTAACGACATAAAACCAGCTAATGAATAATTGGTAGAATCTGAAAGTGATTACAGTGATAATTGTTAATATACTTTGATTGCCTGTAATACTTGTATATGTTATGTTAAATAAATAAAATTTTTGTTTCTAAATTTTTTTTTACTGAGCGGCAAGGACTTACGTACTAAATTAATTTTTGTAAAATTTTGCTCTTATCTAATCGATAATTTCTAAATTATGACAATTTTTAAATTTAGGTTGTATGGGAGGTGGGCGTGGCGCTTGTCCGATTTTCTTGAAAATTGGAAATATGTTACAATATTACTAAATATATTCACATGCAAAATTTCAATCTTATCGGATTGCTAATTTTCAAATTATTACAATTTTTAAATTTAGGTTGTATGGGAGGTGGGCGTGTCCTTTGAGATAATTTCATACAATTTAACAAAGTTATCAGGAATATATCAGAGACCAATCGAGCTAAGTTTGGTTCAATTCTAGAAACAGCTTTGGAAAATATAACGTTTTTTCATTTCAGGATATATGGGAGGTGGGCGTGTCCTTGGGCCGATTTTCTCTAAACTTCGTTTTTTTTACTTTCCTACTTATAAAAGCAATGTGTACTAATTTTCATTCTTTTATGAAAACTCCTTCTATTTTTGGCCACCGTTTATATGAAAACACGACACTGTGCGGCGGCTGAACAACTTGTGTGGGAAAAGGCGGACAAAAAGGCGCTAGCAACGATCACATTGTGTGTCAAGTCATCGGAGCTAATCCACATAAGAAGGTGTGCTTTCGCAATGGGCACATGGGATATATTGAGCAATTTATATAAAACAAACGCACCAGCGCGCCCAAGGTAAGTTTGTTCAGAAAACTAGCTCGCTTTAGATTCAAAATCGTTTAAAAATGGGCTGAACAAATCAATGAGTTTTGTACCCTTGCGGATGATCTAAAAGACATTGGAATCGACGTTCCAAAGGATCTACTCAGCATCTTGCTATTAGAAGATATGGACAATTTTGTTGTGGCAATGGAGAGTCGCGACGTGCTACCAAATGTCGAGCAGTTGAAGGTCAAAATATTGGAAGTGCTGCAGCGACGAGATGAGCGGAAAGACGTCAGCGGAGAAAGCGTTTTTGCAGCGAAACAGCTGAAGGTCAAGCAGGTCGACGTCACTGGGAAAAAGAGTTTTAAATCAGGTCGCAGTGACAGCAGAGATATATCAGCGAGGCGAAATATAAAGTGCTATTCGTGCGGTAAGCGGGGACATATACGATCGGAATGTAGAACAAATGGAAGAACATCGTCTGTTTTATTAAGCCTTACTAACGAGCTTGATGTAAGCAGCGACGTATGGATACTCGATAGTGGCGCATCGTCGCATATGTGCCGAGAAAACAAGTTTTTTTCTTCGACTGAGAATCGCGCGCAGAAAATAATACTAGCTTCGGGCGAAAGTATGAATGCAATGGGTATAGGTAATGTGACTCTAAAATCAGTTACCTCTGACATTACATTGTGCGACTTGTTGTACGTGCCGAACTTACATTTTAATTTCTTGTCAGTGAGTAAAATACTCAGCAATGGTCATAAGGTACAATTTCGCAAAGACGAAGCGGTGATTAAAACGCAGCATAATAAATTAGTGTTCTCAGCAAAAATGAACGGCGGCATTTTCTGTACTAAATTTCTAAAAAGTGGTAAAAATTAATATTTGTATACCACGTTTACTAAAAAGCAAGAAATCGAACTGTGGCATCGCAGGTATGGGCATATAAATGTTAATGACTTGTACAAACTGTCTAATAAAAATATGGTTCGTGGTTTAAATATAGACAATCCAAAAGATTTTCAATGTGTGACTTGTGCAGTTTGCAAAATTAGCACTAAGCCGTTTAGGTGCTATCCTAATGTAAATACAACTAGTGCTCTAGAAGTGGTCCACACCGACATTTGTGGTCCAATGCGCGTTTGCACGCAAGGTGGTTCGAGATACTTCATCACCTTCATTGATGATTACTCGAGGTATGCAGAAACTAAATTTTTGCAGCAGAAATCGGAGGCCTATGAAACATTCGTGGACTTCATAACGCGTGTGGAGAAGCAGACTGGACGGAAGCTGAAATGTTTAAGGAGCGACGACGGGTTGGAGTATGTAAACTCAAATTTCAATAATTTCTTCAAGCGATATGGCATTGTACATCAGAAGACCGTTAGCTACACACCACAGCAGAATGGCATCTACGTTGGTAGGTGTTGTTGACCAACTATGCCCCGCATCAACATCTACGGAGTTGATTGCAGGTGCAAAAAATGAAACTTTTCGGGTTTCGATGCCACCACCACAGAATCTTGAATCGGGTCATGAGTCAATGGACTTTTCTGACACTGATACACTGTGTGGTGACAAGAACAGTGTGACCTCAGAGAAATCTGGGTGCACGGCTATTGGTTCAGACCTAAGCAATCTGAACTTAAAAGGGGACTTCATAAAAATGACGTCGGCAGAGAAGAGGACCTTCAAGCAAGCGATGACAAGTGGTCACTCTAGAGAAAAGGCTCTAGAGATTGCTAAAAGGAGGTCCACGGCGAAAAGGGCTCGCTCAGTAGAGTCACCAACAGAAACGCCATCTGTCAAAAAGACCAAAACGTCACCTTATGTAGGTTGTAACGACTCAACTTTCCGCCGGGGTAAGCTCGCCGGATAACCAGGTATCGTATACAGAAATATACCCCGAGACCTCAAGGATCCTTGAAGTTCTTCGTGGGTCCTTGAAAGTCCTTCGTTGCAACAAGTCCTTGAATTATCCTGTGTACGTCCTGCGACGCACTTTCAGAGCTGAAGTAAAAACTCAGCGGCTTTCAGGGGTCGTATACAGAAATTATTAATAAAAAAATCCTGTGAGTTAAATTCGCTCGGTATATTTATTTAAAATCCCGATTGAGTAGTGTTTTCTATATTTCAGCTCTCTATTCTTGCAATAGACTCCCTCACTACTGCGCGTTTAATCGACTTTATAGCTTTCTTTCGCCTACTAGTGTTTTACAGATTTTCTTGTGTGAGTGAAATTTGTCAGTTGGCAAATTTCATCTTCACACTCCTTCCTTACTTCGCGGTGGGAAAGACACGGTGTGGTAGGGTTTCAATTCGCTGATATGGGCGGTCTTCGTCTCCTTGCTTCCCTCCCTTTTCATCTGGACAATAACTGGGGAGGTGAAGGTGTCTACACGATACGGTCCATCGTAACGTGGGGCCAACTTGGCGGCGAAGTGGTCGGTGGCCTTGAACAAATAGTGCTGTCTTGCTAACACCAATTGTCCGACTTCTGGTTTCCACATTCGCCGTCGCAGATTATAATATCTTCTTTGATCCTGTGTTGCTCGTTCCAAGTTTTGCCTCACGATGCGATAAGCTTCTTGTAGTTGATCTACTCGTTCGTTAGCAGTCTGTGGGGTTAGCCCTGTACCCAACGTTGTCTCATCGTACAGCGCCTTTGGTAGTCGCGGTTCACGCCCCTGTACCAGATAAGCCGGACTGTATCCCGTTGTCTCCGATACACTAGTATTAATGGCAAGAGTCAATTCGGGAAGCAAGTCGTCCCACTTCTGCTGCCGTTGACTCGCAAATTGGGCCACCATAGTCTTGATGGTGCGATTGGTGCGTTCCACCGCATTTTCCTGCGGAGTGAAGGGCGCCGTGAACTGGTATTTGATGCCATAGCCTTCGGTAAACCGGCGGAACGCTCGACTACTGAATTGAGACCCTTTGTCCGTCACTAGGATTTTGGGTACTCCAAAACGAGACAGGAGGAGCTCCCGGAAAGCCCGTTGCAGTGTCTCGGTGGTGGCTTTTCGGAGGGGGGCCATCTCGGTCCATTTGGAGAATTGATCGAAGAACACGACTAGCATGGTGTTACCATGTGTGGAACGGGGTAAAGGTCCAACAAAGTCGGCGCACAAAACAGACCAAGGCTCAGTGGGGATGTGGCTCAACATTTTCCCAGCTGGTTGTTGGTGGCTGCTTTTATATCGTTGGCAGGAGGAGCACTGACGCACGGATCGACTTGTATCGCGGAATAGCCCCGGCCAGTAATATCGGTTGGCTATCCGTGCTATTGTTTTTCTGATGCCTAAGTATCCTGCCGTAGGTGCATCGTGATTTTCCTGTAGGATCCGGTTCCTGAGCGTTCTTGGTACACACAGTTTCCACGGGATGCAATCTTCGTCGCCGCGATAACTCGGGATGTGCCTGTATAACTGTCCACCTTCCAACTGGTAGTCAGCATATTTCTCCGGCCTAGCGATGATCTCTGCTTTACATTTCTGCCACCAGGGGCAGTCTGGTTCTGTTCGGTCCTCAATGGTAATGGTGCAGGCGGCTTCTGTTGGCTGTCTAGACAAGGCATCGGCTAACACGTTTAATTTTCCCTTCTGGTATTGTACGTCGAATGTGTACTGTTGTAGTTCAAGGGCCCATCTTGCGATACGACCTGCAGGGCTTTCTATGGAGTTCAGCCACTTCAGTGACAGGTGATCCGTAATGACCGTGAAGTGGTATCCCTCAAGGTAAGGTCGCATATTTCTGATACCCCATACGATGGCTAAGCACTCTTTTTCTGTGGGTGAATAGTTTCGATCTGCATTATTTAAGTGACGGCTGGCGTAGGCTATCAGGCGCTCCACCCCGTCGACTTCTTGGGTGAGCACCGCGCCCAGTCCGTAGTCGCTTGCGTCGGTCTGGAGCACAAACTTCCTAGTGAAATCCGGGCACGCCAGGACTGGTGCCTCTGTCAATTTCTGCTTCAACTGTTCGAACGCGTCTTGCTGCTCTCCAGCCCACTTGAAATGCTTACCCTTTTTTAGCAATAGTGTTGACGGGTGAACTGTCTTGGCGAGGTCTGAGACAAAACGCCGATACCATGACGCTACTCCCAGGCAGTGTCGCACCTCTCGTATATTTTGGGGTGGTTTTAGCTCTCTGATGGCCGCGATTTTGGGTCAGTGTGGATGCCTTGGTCACTGACCACGTGTCCCAAATACTTCAATTTCTTCTGGAAGAACACGCATTTGTCCTTATTCAATTTAAGGTTGGCTTTTCGCAGGCGGCGGAATACTTCGGCTACATTCTGTTGGTGCTCTTCCCTGTGATGATGATATCATCCAGGTATGCGAAAGCGTGCGGCTCCATTTCGGGACCTATTACCTGGTCTAACGCTCGTTGAAATGTCGCAGGTGCTGAATGTACCCCGAATGGCATTACCTTCCATTGGAAGAGTCCGCGGCCTGGCACCGTGAATGCGGTATACTCTTTGCTGTGGTTATCCATGGGTATCTGCCAGTACCCATTCTTCAGATCGAGGCTGCTGATGTATTTCGCCTCCCGTAAGCGGTCCAGTATGTACTGTATTCTGGGCAACGGATCCATCGGGTATAGATCTGCCATTCAGTTGTCTGTAATCTATGCATAATCTCCACGTCCCATCTTTCTTGCGCACGAGGACAATTGGTGCACTATGTGGACTATGTGAAGGCTCTATACATCCCTTTTTCAATAGTTCGTCCACTTCGGCGTTGATTACTTCCTGCTGCGCGGGGTTCCTGAGGTAATAACGTTGCTTTATTGGCCTGTCATCGCGCATCACAATTTTATGTGTTGTAATGTTGGCTACTCCAGGTTTGTCTTCAAATTTATCTAGCTCGGTCTTCAGAAATGCTTCGATAGTCTCTTTCTCCGTGATGGCCTCTTCTTGAATGGTCGTGCACTGTGTAAAGTCGCCGATTTGCACGCCCCCAACCTGAGGTTCCAGCATGATATCTTGGCCGCATTCGATTTTTGTTCCCATTGTCGACATGAAATCGAGTCCCAGAAGGAGGTCGTCTGTGGCGTCCGGCATTGTGAGTAGCTCGAGGTCGCAGTTTCGCCCCCCTAACTGTATGTTCACTTGAAGCACCTCCGTGACCTATCAGGTGCGTCCGTCGGCCATACGTGCACGTATGTGTGTAGATGTTACCCTACCAGTGGTTGCACGTAACTGGCGGCTAAGGCTTTCGCTGATGAAACTTCGAGTGGCTCCTGTATCGATGGTGGCGTTGGTGGTGTAGGTGCCAATGGAGACAGTGGCATAGATGCGCTGCCAATCGCAGCGCAACGCAATTATTGTTGGTGAGGCCTGATGCTTGTGGGCTGTGTCGGGCCTCGTTCCTGACGACAGCCTTGCCAGTTTCCCGTTTGGACTCTGCAGCACTCAACAGTCCTGGTTCCCAGCTTGCCACAGTCCCAACAGAATATAATCTGTGCATTACGGCAGTAGCGCGCGACGTGTCCATTCTGTCCGCAACGCCGACAGGCAGAGCGTACGTCTATCATGGTGTTAGCATTTGTATCGGTCGTTGGCAGGACCTGCCGACTCCGAGTCTCCCTTTGTGTGGTATGCTCGATTCTGATTTGTGGAATAAGTCCTCTTGGTTGTGGTGTAGGTGCTCTTGGTTGTGGCATATGTGTTCTGGGTTGTGGCGTGGGTGTGCTGGGTACATCATGGTCACTCCGTATGCCCTCCAAATCTTCCGCCATGCTCACTAGTTCCTCCAGCGTCGTAAAGTCTTTTCGGCGCACTGTTGTGGTATGTCCTTGTTGTCCTCGGGACGTCCTTCTACTGTGCGCGTAGCTGAAAACTTTAAAGCCCTAACGTTTAATTGAAAACACTTTACACTTTAAGATTGAAATCACAAGAAGATTTATTCTTACGAAACCTAGATCTTATATACTATTTCTTTACATCTATCTCAGTCTGTGAACTGACCTTTCTGGTGTTCCAGTTCCGCACCTGCTAATTGGTGTCAGTTGGTCAGGCCAACCGACCTACTTCAAAAGTGGCGACGGTGCATTACGCTGCCCTCGTCGACTCGACTGCGGAACTGTAATACCCTAAAAGTTCACATAGTAATATTTCACAAACCATTTTAGCTTAAAATACTTAGACCCTAAAAGTATGTCTTATTGTTAAACAATTTTAGCACATGCAAATCCCACAGAGAGTGTCATCTATTTGAAGTCGATGCTGTGAGACATCTACTACGTAGGTAGCTTGGTTCTAACTCACAACATCCCTCCCCTCTTTCCAAAAGAAGTTAGTGCAACTAACTTCTAATGAGAGTTTACAATCATTTCTGCACTTTAAACAATCTGTGCATTTTCTTAAACCTACAATACATGTGTATAATTTTATTTTTTCTTTTTTTTCAAATTAGCCTTATTTTTATATTTTGGGTTCTTTTTATTTCCTTTTTTATATTCTTTTCTTTATGCTATTTTGATTTTTTTTTCTCTTTTTTGCTCTCTTATTACTTCTTCTTTTGTTATTTTTTTTTTTTTAATTCTATTCCCCTTTTTATGCTTGGTCGTTCATCGACTCTTTTCTCACTGGCGTACAATACAATTTACTCTTATACTTAAAATCTTATATTTCGCTATGATATTTACATCTAAGATCTTATGCTACAACCTCTGCTAACTGATGATCCGGTTGTCGGCTGCCGTTGTCGGTATGGTTGCTTTGCTGCGCCGTTTGTGTGGTTGATTCGAGTCTTTGAAGGGCTGCTACTATCTTGCACTATTTCTTCGAAATGAGCGTCATTATCACCAGGATGAGGCCAGCTATACTGACTACCCTTGCCTTCATCCAGGTGTGCAGTATCTCACAGGAATTGGTGAGGTGTGACACCCTTTCAACATCTTCTGCCTCCTTTACCAAATCGCTGATCGCTCTGCTGTTCGTTGTAAGGGTTCTCCGTATATCCTTGAAATGCATGAGTGAGACTGTGTTCGGTGTTGTGAGAGTTTGGCCAGAATCACTTCGTTTGTGATTTTCCAGCAGTTCCCGCAGTTTCGTCTTTAAACGGTTTGTTCCCATGACGGACGTTGAGAATTTATACCGTGACTCTTCTTGACTTTTATGGACCAGCATTATCCCTTTGCCAATCACTCTGCAACCAGCTTCGATGGTCATAAACCCGGTGTTTACTATTTCCAACCGTGTGGTTTCGTCTGAGCACACCGCCGTGAAAATCACCTGGTCGTCAAAATTGTAGAGCCATCTGTTTATGGTTCTGGAAGCTACCAGAATTCCTCCCGTGGCTGGAATGGCTATGTGATCGCATTGATCTTGCTCATGCTTCAAGACTTCTATCTCGCAGTAATCGCTTGCTCGCGTAATCACTTTCCCGGGATGATAGCATAAACGTTTTGTTGTGCCCACCTCTCGACATTTCCCCTCGTCCTCTATTGATAGGCCTATGTAGTGCTCTTGTGCCTGGCTTGCTGCTATGTAATCATATCTCGTCTTCGGCAGCACGCACCAATCTGGGTTTAGTCTTTTGGGTATTGGGTACACTTTGTGCATCGTAAATAACTCCAATAATGGCACTGGAATCTTTATGACTACTTTCAACCCGTTCTCCGCCTCTTCTGTGCGAACCTCGGCTAGTTCATAGAACCGCTCCGGTGCCTCGCTATACCATGAAATTCCTTTCATCGACACTGGTGCCGCTTTGAGTAACTCATCAGACGTCAGGAACAACGGGTGTAGCTTGCCATGTATCAAATCATCAAGCACCACTATCTCTGTTTGCTGTTGGTCCTGGAACCTCAGCATCTCCTCAGAAACAACTTTCCCCAATATGAAAGATTCTGCTAAGTTCACCTCTGCTTCCTCATGTCTCTTTCCAATGCCTTCCAACGCCAAGTGCATCTGTTCCAGCTCTTGGAAAGTCTTATTCACTGCTTCGTGAAGGCCCTGATAACCTGCTCTCATCACAGTCACCTCTTTTCCCAGCAATGACAACGTCTTTGATTGCTTCTTCTCAAGGTCCTGTAAGTGACCATAAATCCGATCTGAATCTTGGTGGTCCATTGTACCAATTGCCCATTTGAGAATTTCACCGCCAGCATCTATTAGCGACCGGCGTATCCTTCCTTTTAGGGACAATGTCTTCTCCTTTTCCAAGAATCTTTTCATTATAGTCTCTATTTCCAAAGTCGAAGAATCGCATCTACGTTTTAGCTCGGTCCCGCTGGCCGCTGCATGCCTCTCACATAACTTCCTGGTTGTCTCCTGCATTCCTTTGAATTGTTCCACAATAATCCTCAATTCCGTTCGTGGAAACTCAGTTACAACCACCCAATAATCCTTGGCGAACCATACATCTCCTGTTTTCTCCATCAATACATCCGTTTCCGGTAGTTTGTCCAACCGCACTTCTGCACGTATCCCGTTGGTAACCGCAATCAACATCACTAACATGATCTATAAAATGATAAAATTTTACACTAAACATACCATACTTCAGCCTAAAAATACAATAATATCTTCATAAACTGCTTATTCTATAATTGAATGCTATATCATTCAATTTTCCGTCCACTCGTCTTCTCCCCTTACATTCTTGGATTCTCTACCGCATCCTAGAGGAAAAGAGGACTGGACTATGTTTTATTATTGCAATATAGTGCATTAGTTTCGCTTTGATTAATTTTCTGTGCTCTTGAGTTATCACTCATTCCAGTTTTGAACCAATTCATTGGTCCTCCGACAAAAACCAGATTATATAAAATAATCCCGTTTGTGTCAAAACTTTGTCCATTGCATGACTATATCTTTCATCGCATACAATTACTTTTTATTTAAATTTACTTCTAGCCTGATATGTATTAGATCGGTCCTTATTTATATGGACAAATTTATTTTCTCGAATATATGTTACGGCAAGCGCTAAAAATATTCGTTTTAGTCTCAAAAAGCATAAAAAAAAAATTTGACAACGATTGGATAATTTTTAGCCGTGCCCCAAGCACCTTTTTGTTTTTATTATGAGAAATAATGCAAAAAAATATATATATTTTTTTATTTTATTTACATTTATTTGAAAATTAAGAATAAACTGAAATATTTTTATTAATTACATACTCATATTAACATTAATATTATTTTAATTTAATGGTGAACTCTTTTTAAATGTGGGATAATTCATGTTATATTCTTTAACCACTTGAAAAAGGAATTGTTTCTCCTCTTCATTGTGGGGCGCCTCTTTCAGCTGCAGCAAATTTGTGATCCCTGAGCGTAGTCAAATCTTTCATTCCAATCCGACGGATCGACTTGCAAAAACTCTTTTGAAATTTCTAAGCGATCAAAGAACGCGTGTGTATTGGAATTTACAAAATCACTTAAATCTTTTTGTGCAAATGTGTCGATATTTGTTGGATTAGTTATTATTCGCTTGCATTTTTCTGTATTTGCTTTAACATTAATTGCCTGAACCATTTTTTTTTTAATTGCAACACTTACATTAGGATCGAAGAATGAAAGACCGACTGCTTCTTCCGACAAATACCACAAATGATTGCTTATTTTTTGGAGCAAAGCAAGAGCTATATCCCTTTCAGGAAAAGCTATAATATTTTTAATTAAATTTAGGTCTTGATTTGGTGCTTCAATTGCTTTAGTGCATCCAAACCAGGCTTTTACATAAATACGAACTATAAACAGACAGACACTACGTATACCGTTTAACTCTTGTTTGGTTATATTGAATTCATTACGAAATAAATACATTTTAAGTGCATAAATAGATTTTGACATCCATCGAGCATGAGAAGTTGCACCAGGTATACGAAAGGTGTTAAAATTCGGCACCGTACCACCAAGAAAACTGACAACTAATTGTAATAATTTTTTGTAGTCGCGTCTGCTATGAGCTTGTTTTAAGTTTTCTAGACAGTAATTTAAAATTGTTCCACGTTCTTCAGCAGTCAATACTGTAATAATGTGTTCATCTTCTAAACAACTCTTATAATTTAATTTGTCAATATTAATGCAGTATTTGCTAAAGCGATTAAAAATTAGCACTTCTGGACCGGCTGTAGTAGCCACTCTAATTTCAAATACTTTACGGATCAACAACTCGTAAATATGGTGTCGGCAGGGTAAATATAATAAATTGCGACCTAGTTTTCCTTCAAGCAGAGCAGCAGCACCGTTTTGTACTCCTGTATTATGAGCAGTTGTGTCGAAGCAGATAATTTCAACTAGATCAAGCATTTCATATTCTTTTATTGAATTAAACGCGGCATCTGATATTTCTTTTCCACTCGAAGATTTTAACTTTGGAATGCCAAGTAGTTTATCGATACCTTGAGATGAGACTATGATTGGCAAGCGATCAACTTTTTCCCTGCCACTAATTTCTGGTAACATTGTACCATCCCAATGCAAAACAAAACTACGTGGAATCTGGAAATAAAAACTCAAGTTTCTTAATTTATACTCAAAACATAAAAAAAGAAGCATAGGGAAAAACACAAACACATTACAGTACTTACATCAAAGTTTGCTGCAATGTTTTGTTCTGTTGTTGCACGATGTTTTTGACGCATTCGACGAATTGATGAACGATTTAGTATAAGATCTTCGACATCATAGCCCAACGCGTCAGCAGTTGCACTTAGGATATGAACTGCAGCACCATCAGTGATTTTCCACTTATCCAAAGTTGAAAGCAGTCTTGGTGTAAAAAAATTTGTTTTACCTCTGGATATACCTGATATACCTGGATATGCATTTCCTGCTGATGTTGATGCTACAACTTCAATATCGTTTTCGTCGTCAATGTCAATCATACCTGTTTTACAACAATAATTCTGATTTGCTTAAAATAAAAAATTCTTAATTGTATACCTCTTTGAGTCTGTTGTTCATATAACTCTTTTCGTTCATCCTCTTTTATTCGACGCTGGTTTTCTTGTTCTTTCTGGACTGCCTTTCGCTTTTCTTTCTGCATGACAATTCTATCTGTTCCTAGCATACAACCTGGTCTTCCTTTTTCTCGTTGGTTTTTTAAGAACACTTTGTCTTCTTCTATTTTAATTAATTCTAACGCGTTTGCGTGTGCGATATCGAATAAATCATGTAATTTATCTTGAAATTTAGTTTCTTTCCACTTTTGACATTCTGTTTTTCGACCATGATGCTTTGTAATATCTCTCCACTCGTTGTATAATGTTTCCAGCTTCTCAATGCAGTGTTTTTCATGGTATGTTGGAATTCGTGCTTTTTGCGAAAACGTCAATAGTCACGAATGACAAACAATTGTTGGCGGGGGCACGGCTAAAAATTGTCCAATCAAGCTCAAATTTTTTTTGTGTATTTTTAGGATCAAATAAAATGGTTTTAGCGCTTGCCGTCATACGAATTCGAAAAAAAAGAAATAAGGACCGGTCTAATATGTATATATCCATTAACGATCGTCTCTTCCTAGATCGTACATGGCTACATACATACATTCAAGGCACTATCTTATTCATTAAACTATACTATTATCCTAAATTGTCTTTCTCCATTTATCTATACACTAAACTAATAAACAGTATTTATCTAACCCGCTGCAAAGTCTGCAACCTCATAAATTCTAATTAGCCGACTTCATATACTCGATCACACAATAAAAATACCTACTTGTTTAAATATATATCCGAACACCTACCCAATACCTAGTACCCACACCTTAAATCTGGTCGTAGGGTACTCATCCTTCTCTTAGCCGAACCTGCTTACTACATTATGACCCGATTATCGCTGGCCGACTTGAGAACATGTCTCAGCACTTTAGCTCAGCTATTTTCGGTTAATTTTTTACGTTATTCTGCTGAAATGTGCCTTGTCAGCACATTTCCGAAAACAGACCGCTTATTGGTTTACTATAAAACCGTGCTTTTGCACTGAATTTCAGCACAGTTAAGCTTTACCAACTACAATGAATACTACACTAGGACAATTCATGTTGGACTTTAACCAGGTGACCAAAACCCTGCTAGAAGAATCGGCAGCCCTGGTACACCCCGCTTGCGCTGCACTCAGTATTGAGGAACACCGCCACCTAACGGATCTACCCCGCGGTTCCTATACGCCGACCTACGCCATCCACAACAATCACTTAAGGGAGATTGACAACCAATGGGATTACCCGGAGGCAGTGGACGCCTGCTGGAAACTCCTACTTACATCCCGACTCAACCCAGACGAACCAGGAGTTGAGAGAGTGCTCGGACAACTTCTAGTCGTGCTGCACCGGGCGCACGAGATGACCGTGCCCGGATTCCCACCCGGGAATCCAATCTTAATCACCAAATTTTTCCCTTAACAAAATAAACTGAATTAATAAAAATATAAATAATATATAAAAAAAAAACTTAATACTTGACTACTTATTTTGTAATTACCATTCACAGATATCGTAAGTATGCCCTCTCTCTCCTAATGCCCTTATGCTCAATCGCCTGGTCACAATGCTTATGCCTCAAATTGCCGTATGTGTGTATGTATCCAACATACATACATACCCATTCCTCATACCCATTTCTCATAACTAGCATACTTACTTTTTTTTTCCTAATTACACATTTGTACTTTCATTCTTTATCCCATACACATATGTATATACACATATATACTTACTTCACCAGCAGTTCCGTTGCTTGGCGTTAACGCTCAAGCGTCAAAATTCAGTGCATACACCGCTGTATGTATGTACGTACATATTCGAAGTTTTATATTACTTACCCATGACTGTCTTATTATTTTATTCTATTTCTTTTTTAAGTACGTGCAATGAACCCGTTTATTATTATTCAATACGTACAACAAAAAATATTTTTCTCTACTGCCTTCATTCGGCAATAGTGCTTAATAAGCAGATTTTCATTACGTCAATTTTACTTGCCCGAGTTTAAGCGGCACACTTTTACTGACATTGACTCTGAAAATCGGCGCTGTGTGTGTTATTTGATACACACACGTACTTGTTTATGTTATTATTCTTGTGTTTACACTTGTAAAACACTGTTAACACATGAATCTAGGTGTGTGATCTAACGTGGAATAATTTTAACAAATTATTATGTAGCTTTTTATTCTTGCCCTTAATCGTTACGACTGTTGTAACTGGGCTTCGGATCTCTGCTACTACATACGGACCTATCCACACAGGTGAGAATTTGTTTCTCCTAGCCTGATTCTTCATGAGTACCTGATCACCCACGTTCAAAACGACTGGGTTTAGTACCTTGTCTTCTTTAGCAAAACTGCGAAAATACTCGGCCAGAGGTCGATGATTACGTTCCAATGAGCCATTCGCCTGTGGATGATATGGTGTTATGTGCAACTTCTTGATTCCCAGCATTTTACATGTTTCTGAGAACAATTTCGATACAAAATTGGAACCATTGTCGGTTATCAAAACCTTAGGTATGTTGTAACGTGCTATTATTTCATCAAAGAATGCTTTGGCTACCGTACCTGCTTCCGCATCGGGTATAACCACGCACGCCATATACTTTGAGAAATCATCTTGGAAAGTCAATATGTACTTGTTTCCCGAAACTGTCTCAGGTAAAATACCTACAATATCCATATGAACCTTATCAAATGGTTTTTTTGGTGTGTCCGTTAACACCATTGGCATCTTTGTTAGCCTTGAACTTTTGTTGGCCTGACATTTTGGACAACTCTTTATATATTTTTGATGTCCTTGAGCATACCTTTCCATCCGTATACTCGCCTAATTCTGTCATGAGTTTTCCAGAATCCCTGGTGTCCACCTAGAGGTGAATCATGGAAACCCTTTAACACAGCCTGGATATCCTTTATATCCTCCAGCCATTCCACACTACTGGCTCCTCGTTCATTAGCAGCGTCACCTGCATTGCTAACATTTCTTGTTACATCAATTTTATCCTCTTGAATTCTCTCGGCCTTCTCCTTATCTGACCGAGCTTTGGCCCTCGTTTGCACTACTGATACCTTCTGTGCTTGCGGTACTCTGCTGAGTGCATCCGCATTCAGATTCTGTTTCCCAGGTTTGAATATGATTTCAAAATCATACTCAGACAATTTGTGTCTGAACCTGGCTAGCCTAGACGTTTGGTCTTTCAAATTGGCTATGCCTCTCAACGGCTGGTGATCAGTGTATATCTTAAATGGGCGTCCTAGCAGATATGCCCTAAAATTCTTTGTAGCCCACACTATGGCTAGGAATTCCTTTTCTATTGTGGAGGATCTTTTCTCCGTATCGCTAAGCGCTCTGATTGCGAATGCTATTGGTCGGTCATTACCGACTTCCCCTTGTGACAATACTGCCCCTAATGCTTCATTGTTAGCATCAGTGGGCAACAAAAAAGTTTGCTCGAAGTCGGGGTACGCCAAAATTGGTGGCGAGCTAATTATTTCCTTTAGCCTCTCGAATGCTTGCTGATATCTCTCTGTCCATTCGAACTTTGCTTCTTTTCGTAGCAACTTATTAATGGGCAAAGCAATTCCGGCTAGTCCTTCCACGAACTTTCTATAATAGTTCACTAGTCCTAGGAATGCTTGCACTTCTTTTCTGTTTCTTGGAACCGCTAAATTTCTAACGCATTCCACCTTCTGCGGGTCAGGCAGTGCTCCTGCCTCTGAGCAACGATGGGCTAAAAAAACCACCTCTCTTCGCAAAAATTGACACTTCTCCGTGTTCAATTTCAAATTGTGTTCTCATAATTTCTGGAGCAACTTGCGCAAGCGTTGCGAATGCTGCTGCAAGTTCTTCCCATAAATTACAATATCATCCAGATACACAAAACAATCTAACCCTTGTAAGCCTGTTAGCACATGGTTCATTAGCCGTTGGAAGGTAGCCGGTGCTCCTGTTAATCCAAACGGCATTCTATTGAACTCACAATGCCCTAAACCGGTGCTGATCGCGGTTTTCTGCTTATCTTGGGTATCCACCAGAACTTGGTGGTAGCCACTCGCTAAATCAAGCGTAGAAAAATATCTACTATGCCCCAATTGATCCAGAATCTCTTCTATCCTTGGTATCGGGAACACCTGCTTGATAGTGGCGTCATTCAATTTCCTAAAATCGACGACCATTCTCCACTTCTTCTGACCGTGAGCACCTCCCTTCTTTGGTACCAAAATTATTGGTGAATTCCAAGGCGAGATACTCGGTGAAATTATATTATCTTTTAACATTCCTTCCACTTGCCTATTTACCTCATCTTTGTGAGCTTGTGGCAATCTGTATTGTTTCTGGTTAATTGGTGGTTGATCCACTCTAGTAGGTATTTCATGCTCTACCTCTGGTGTATATGTTAACTGGTCTCCTTCCAGCAAAAATATGTCATGGAATGACGCACAAATGGCTTCTATTGATGCCTTCTCTTCTGAATTTACGCTTGGGTCTAACTTTTGTGATTCTAGCACTCTCTCCATTCTTTTTCTTATATCTACCTTCTTAATCTGATTAACCGATCTATAATTCTGCCAAGACTTTAATGGGAGAGTAAGGATCCTGTTCCTATTATCATCGTAAAATGATAACTGCTTGTCTAGCGCATCCAGTATGGTGCGGCCCCAGAGATTATCGCGGCCAATTATCCCATCGGCCGGGATACCTTCCCTATCCAATTCGACTGCGTGCACTCTAAAACTCATGCCCTTAACTTCACTTTGCCTTATTTTGAGTTTCGCGTTAAGTTAAGCGTTCTTACATCTTTTGGTTTAACAACTAGTCCTTTCCGTAAAACACTAGATTTTACGAGGCTAGTGTCCGCCCCTGAGTCTACCAAAAGCACTAGCTTCCCACTAGCTGCCTCATTGCAGGGTATCTAGATAAAAGCATCTCCTATCCTGCTCACAACGAAACAACGCCCTTTTGATTCCAAAATGGAAGCGTATCTACTTCCTAACTCTTCCAATTTTCTCCTCCATGCACCGCAGTTATCCCTTACAATCCTATACTCCCTCAAAATTACCGTGAATATCTTAACTATACACCCTCGTACCACGTACGCGGCGATTGGCCTATACTCTCTAACCTTATTGAAACTTAATCATCATCGTTACCCAAATCAATACGCAATCAAAAAATTTTTCCCGGAGAGACTCTTGCCCTCCGTATCTTGAACCATTGTTCTTACATTACTCGGTACGTGGTATTGGAGAGCATCTTGCTCCTCCTTTTCCTGGACTGTAATTCCTACATTACCAGTCACACGTACCTCCGGCTAACTGTCACTTCCTTTCTTTTGGCTTTCCAGTCTATTGGCCTCGACTGCTGACCATTCCCAGTGTTGAAAGGATTTCTTCCTTGGTTAATCCCTTCCGTTGAATTGACTCGAGGACTACTACCCCTGCTGTCCCTTAAGGGTGGATCCAGGCTCTTCGTAACTGGCTGCCTTCTATTTTGATTCCATTTATTGTCTATTTGGCACTGTCTACTTGCCTCATGACCATATGTTTGGCACTCCATACAATAGGGCGTATTTTTGCGTGTAATACATTCATCCCTTGTATGACCTGGCTTATGGCAGAACGAACATGTGAGAGCCCTCTGTACGACCTCCCTGTGCGGATTTCTCTGACACGCGGCTCTGCTGTCGGAGACACCGGGATTATATGCTCCTCTGTATACGTTTGGGACGAAATTAATTCCTTCTCTATCCATGACAGCTGCAGCTAAACTGTCCTGTCTATTCTCGAGCATATGTATTTCCCCCAAACCGGCCGTACTCCGTTCCACGAGGACTTGTGCTCTAATTGCTTCTTCTACCAACTCCTCCAGATTTCCTGTTTTGCTATTCAGCATATGAATCTTTAGAGCGGAGTTGCGGAGCCCCACTACGAAAGTCGTTAACACCGACTTGTCAACTTCGTGTAATAACGCGGTATCACCAACGCCATCGTACTTATTTTTGATTACTTCTTGGGCCATCATCCGAAGTGACTCCAAATGCCTGGCAAAGGCGCGTATGTCTTCCCCCGACAGTTGTTTCCCGATTCTAATCTCTTGGGATATGTCTTCCAGAGTTCTCTTCTTTAGATAAGTTCTCTTCAGAAGGCCGTAAAGCTCATTCACACTGGCGAATTGTTTTGGCAGCACAAGGTTGTACGCATCTCCAAATAATCTTTGCTTAATACAGTCGAAGAAATCCTGTAACTCATCAGGGCTTATGCTCCGCTTCGCAAGCTCAGAACCTTGAATGAACCTACTGAGTTCTGACCTTAAATCCTCTGAAGCAGCACCAGTAAACACAGGTACTAGCCTGGACACGGTCTTGGAGATATCCTCGATACCTATTTTACGTATTCTTGTATTACTTATGACCGGTAAAATTTGAGAGTTATCCTTTTGGGTGGTTGCCAAATTCACTCCCCTTGGATCTGAAATGTATTTGACTAGCGACGGACTCAAACTTATTAGTCTTCGACCGTTTTCCCGTACAGGCGAAATATCGTCCACTGTATTGGGACTTTGCAGCTCTGATTCTGGCTCGTTTGACGGATAAACCTTTTTCTTATTATCTATTGAACTTCCTTGAGAAAATGGCTCGACGCCGATTTCCGATGCGTCAAATAAAAACTCCGCTTCACTCTCTCCAGTCAATATTAATCTAGGCTTTACCACACGACCTATCCCTTCCGGAGTTAAATACTCCGGCCAGCGAACTTCTGGTGGCAGAGCTAGTACTGTCTGCGTTTGTATTTGAGAGGTTGAAGCCGATCTCACTCTTGCTGGCTTAGTGGTTGCCCCGATTCTTTTGAGCGCCAAGTTTTCCTTCTCCAGATGCGATGGGGCTTCCTCAGTTTCCCGGAGTTGCCTAGAAAGTACTCTAGTTTTATTTTCGAGGAATTCCATATTTATCTTCAATTCTTCAGTATCCTTGAAGACTTGGAAAAATTTCTCCTCTGTTCGACTCTGAATAGTCGCTAACGCTTGGTCTGCTGCTTCCAAAGTTGACAAGTTTCCACCGTCTCTCGCTAATCTCCAGAGTACCTGGGCTTCACTCTTGCTGGTTGCCGCTTCTAATTGTTCGAACAATTTTTCTGTGAATAATTTAACCTCAGTTTGTAGAGACCTAAGCTTGTCTCGAGCCTTGTCCTCCTGCGAACTAGGACTATCCTCCTGTGCTTCCAGCTCTTCTAGATCCAATCTGAATTTGGTCAACCAGTCCCGTGTCAAACCGTTGACGTGTAACGGGTAATCCTTGGTAAAGTACTCCTTGTCACCACAAAAGTCCTTAAATTTTAACAACTCCTCGTTGTTGTTATTGAATACATTCAACAAGGCTTCTAACTCCGTTATGCGCTTGCGGTAGTACGCGCTGTTTTTCCTTGCTTTGCTATCCTTCCTACAATTTCTGATTCTCCTTTGGATGGCCTCACTCTGCCTCTTTTGCTCTTCCAGCAATATTTTCGCCTCTTCTGGTGCTTCCATAGACCGAATTAATCTTCACTTTTAACCCAAACTCCAAAAACCAAGTGTTACCGTATCCTAATTTTAAAACATCACTTGAAAATTCCCTTAGAGAATCCAATATGACTACCCCAAATCCAATTAGTCCCCAAATATAAGCATAGCAGTATACCAAATTATAGTTTATTCATAATTTCATTTACTTTATTTCACAAAAGTACTACCAGAAAATGTTTACACTCAAAGAAGCATTTTACCGCAGAATTATACGCATATTCCTTTCTCAACAACGCTCTGTTGAGCTGTTTCGCTTTTCCGTGCGAAACATTGGTTCATTATTGCTGCGCAAATTGTAGTTTCGGAACTACACAAACTTTGATGCGACAACATATGTTGACGGCACCTCTTCAAATATTTTCACCTAATACCCTAACTCAAATGCCAAAAATCTAAAACAACCATTTAAATTATTGCACAATGTATTTATTAACTCAATTCATAACCAAATAGGAATGTATTTGCTAAATAAAAATATATATAACACTTCGATTTTATTTACAAAAATTCTTACAGCTAATTATAAAATCCAATCTCTGCTTGTTCTAGCCTGAACATTTCCTGCCATAATCTATTGGCTTCGCTCCAAGGCAGAGGAACTTCCAGATTCGCCTGTTCTGCCAGAAACTTCCTTAGAAATGCCAGCCGCTTTCCCTCCCATGCTGCTTTTCCACCACGTCTATGCCTATAAGGGTGCGTGCGCGGCACCTTTGAAATGGGCCGCAGTTCAATCCTCCGACCTTCTGCAACCGTTACGCCTTTGGTACTCTGGTCATTTATTTCCTGATATTCAAAGAAAATAAATACCCAATTTTACTATACGAATTGAGATTTAAATTATCCTAACCGCAGCCACGAAACAAGCTGCCAAACAAAACACACGCGATGCCCCAAAAAGTGAACCTAACTTTATTCCGGTACTTGACACGGACAGAAGAATCAAACGTTAGTCCCGCGAACGAACATAAGAAACACCATCCCCTATTATGAATGCGTAAACTCTATACCGTGGCACGTTCTTTCCGAACCAAACCGGTATGCACAAGTTCGCAATACAACAGGGATTAGCGAGGAAATTTGTTTCCTTTAAAATAACTTTACACGTTTCACGCCCCCCGAGAATGCTGAAATAAATGGTAAATAAAAAATATGAACCTAATTTCAGTGGAACAACCCTATACAACCTGATCGTAAGTAAAAAATTTTTCTTTTGGATCGACCTATTGTCACCTAACCGCAGCGGCTAATCAGCCCCAATGCTATTGGTGGATTCCCGCGTAGGAGTGCTCTTTTCCTGGCACTCTTCGTTGGATCCTACCGGCTGCGCCAAAATGTTGTGGTATGTCCTTGTTGTCCTCGGGACGTCCTTCTACTGTGCGCGTAGCTGAAAACTTTAAAGCCCTAACGTTTAATTGAAAACACTTTACACTTTAAGATTGAAATCACAAGAAGATTTATTCTTACGAAACCTAGATCTTATATACTATTTCTTTACATCTATCTCAGTCTGTGAACTGACCTTTCTGGTGTTCCAGTTCCGCACCTGCTAATTGGTGTCAGTTGGTCAGGCCAACCGACCTACTTCAAAAGTGGCGGCGGTGCATTACGCTGCCCTCGTCGACTCGACTGCGGAACTGTAATACCCTAAAAGTTCACATAGTAATATTTCACAAACCATTTTAGCTTAAAATACTTAGACCCTAAAAGTATGTCTTATTGTTAAACAATTTTAGCACATGCTAATCCCACAGAGTGTGGCATCTATTAGGAGTCGACGCTGTGAGACAACTACACGTAGGTAGCTTGGTTCTAACTCACAACTGCACGTACCATTGGAACTCCTCCAGACTGTTCTTAAATATTTGTTCTAGCTTCTGTTCGTCTGAATAACTAGCGTGCCGCATGAGGTCCTGGCCTTCTACCACATATAGTTTGAATGGTTCCCGGGGCTTTTGTCTTCGTTGGCGAATCTCGTCATCGAGTTTTTCAAAGTACCTTGCTGGTAGAAAGAATTTCAAGAAGTCTTTCTTGAACGAGTCCCAGTTGCTCTACGATCTGTTGTTGTTTCTGTACCATAACAACGCACGCTCTTTCAATAATTCTGGCATGGTATGCGGGAGCAGATTCTTGTCGAGCCCGTACACTTCCGACAGCTCCTCCACTCGTTCCAGAAACGCCAGGGGGTCACGGCCACCATCGTACTTAATGGACCATTTCCTTACATGATCAATGATAACGGCGTGTGGTGCAGCTACATGGCGTGGCTGTTCCACGACCGTTGGTGACACAGCGTGATGCAGTGAGGTCCTCCGAAACTCTGCCTCCCATGCCGCTGGTATTTCACCTCTGAATATATGGCCTGGCCTGTCCACGCTCAGCGTATCGCGGGTACCTATGGGCGTAGCCGGCTTGGGTGACGTACTCCTGACGTACCTGGATTTTAGCTTCTCTAAACGGTTTTGTTGCTCTTGAGTCAATTCTGTCTCCGTGAAGAACTCTGAGAGTCGCTTAAGGAGTTCTTCCACGGTACCTGTAGCTTCTACATCGAATTCCACACAGAAAAGCACCAGCTCCTCCTTGCGCAGCGAGTACAGCCAGCTTTTTTTCACCATCCTGTGCTTCACTTAGAAGATGATGAAGACAATGGGTGTGCGTGTGTGTTGTCAGCAGGTGTTAAATCGGCACTCTTCTGTGTGACTGCGTAGATCGACGTAGTTCTCTGTCACTCTTTGGATTTATTACCTAGGAGTTCTATGCGTTGAATTTCTTTTGAAAGTCCGATGCGTTGAACTTCTGTTTTTTATTAGTCCCTGCTCGGGCGCCACTGTAACGAGTCAATTTTCCGCCGGGGTAAGCTCGCCGGATAACCAGGTATCGTATACAGAAATATACCCAGAAACCTCAAGGATCCTTGAAGTTCTTCGTGGGTCCTTGAAAGTCCTTCGTTGCAACAAGTCCTTGAATTATCCTGTGTACGTCCTCCGACGCACTTTCAGAGCTGAAGTAAAAACTCAGCGGCTTTCAGGGGTCGTATACAGAAATTATTAATAAAAAAATCCTGCGAGTTAAATTCGCTCGGTATATTTATTTAAAATCCCGATTGAGTAGTGTTTTCTATATTTCAGCTCTCTATTCTTGCAATAGACTCCCTCACTACTGCGCGTTTAATCGACTTTATAGCTTTCTTTCGCCTACTAGTGTTTTACAGATTTTCTTGTGTGAGTGAAATTTGTCAGTTGGAAAATTTCATCTTCACAAGGTACGCCAACGTTCAGTCAGGTGGCCAGTATTATTCGGCTGGGAATTGTTCCGACCGATTTAGTAAGGGCGCCGTTCTCGAAAGAATAGTTGGTTCTTATCCAGGAGACCGTTATTGACGTGATGATAGAGGTCAGCGACAATAACGAAAAGCCAGTATTTGAGGGCCTAGCACACAGAAACGGATGGTTACTGTTCCTATGCTCAAACGAGAATACGGCAACTTGGATGAGAAAATACATCGGTCTGATAAAAGGGAAATGTTGTTTGGAGATGACACTCGTTGAGGAATCAAATTTTCCAAAAACGTATGTGGTCAGAGGCTACTTCCCACAAAGCACCGAGCTCACCAACGAAAACGTTCTTGCGACCATTGGGGCGCAGAATGAAATGGCAGCCAAGAATTGGAAGGTGATCCAGAGGTCAACCGAAGGTGCGTCACTTCACCTGGTTATTGCGGTGGACGATGAATCACTGTCTAAACTGTCACAGTGCAAGGGGACGATAGCCTATCGCTATGGACTCGTGCGTCTCATTTTAAAGAGCAACAAACAACGCCGACACTCGGGAGCAGTGCTGAAGGGCTTGCTGGGGACACAAGGTCCAACGAAGTGGAGGCCGACAAACCATCGACTAGCAAAGCCGCGCTAGAACGACAAAAACAAATCGCACGCGCAACAACAACAACAACAACAAGAAAACGCGATCCCGCAGTATGGCATGCGCCGAAAGCGCCTCAATACCAAAAACCAAAAGCCAAGAATACTGGGGGTCGTAGGGACCACAATATTAAGGGTCCTAGGGGCGCGAGGCTCCAGAATCTTGCTGCGGAAAGCCGCCGCGAATGAGCACTCTTAAAGTGCTACAGGCGAGCTTGCACCATGCTAAAGGAGCATCGGCCACCCTGTACAAGAGACTCGCCGCCGAAGACCTATCCATGGCCTTAATATAAGAACCATGGATAATTAGGGGCCGAATCAAATGTCTTTCAAACAAGGGATGCAAGTTGGTTTATTATCACTGTTCGCGGCCCAGAGCGGCGATTATGATTGATTATAATACTAACTATTTTCTCATTTCAGAATTCACTAGTCAAGATCTAGTCGCCATCCTGGTTGATGTCTCAAGAGAGAAGAGAGCGCAGCAAATTGTTTGTGCGTCCGCCTACTTTCCAGGTGACTCCAACATTATACCTCCCGTGGAGGTGCAGGGGCTTATTGGTCACTGCCAAGGTAACAATCTGCAGTACGTGATTGGCTGCGATGCAAACGCGCATCATCATGTCTGGGGAAGCTCGGACATCAACAACAGGGGTGAGTCTCTCTTAAGTTTTCTCTTAAGCAAAAACACAAACATATGCAATAAGGGTGCAAGGCCAACCTTTATTAACGCGGTTAGAGAAGAGGTACTAGACCTAACTCTAACGAGTCCTTACATCGCCAATTTTGTCAGGAATTGGCATGTATCTGACGAGCCCTCTCTGTCATAAAGCTTTACGCAAAGAACACTCGAACGGTGTTGCAACTTTAAGAATACCAGATGGCTCTTATACAATGAGTAGGAGGGACACTTTAGAATACCTGCTTCAAGTGCACTTCCCGGGGTCAACTAGAGTGTCAATGATACTGTATCAGCCGTCATGACCAATGGGCCGTATTAGACAAAAGATCCTGGAGTTTGTCTGGAGTAATATTTACTCCAGACAAAGTTAAATGGGCTGTTGGGTCCTTTAAATTATTCAAGGCACCAGGTGAGGATAACATTTTTCCAGCCCTCTTGATAAGAGGACTGGATATAATGGTTGAATCACTTGTTGATATTTTTAGGAACAGTTTCAGCAGGGAGTACATACCATCCATATGGCGTAAAGTCAATGTGGTATTTATTCCAAAATTGGGCAAGAGGTCCAGCGAACTGCCTAAATCTTACAGACCTATCAGTCTCACGTCGTTTCTTCTAAAAACTATGGAAAGATTGGTGGATCTACATATTAGAGAAACGCTAGACAGAACAACACCTCTGCACCAATCTCAGTTTGCATATAATAGGGGAAAATCCGGTTACGGCTCTATAGAAGGGGCTATGCTCTGCAAAAATATCGATAAACCGACTGTTGGGTGGGTTAAAACGATGTTAAAAAGTAGAGAAATTAGTTCATCTCTGGGAGACGATACCGTATCAGTCAAGGCAATGAAAGGCTGTCCCCAAGGCGGTGTGTTGTCACCACTTGGTCTTTAGTTATTGACGATCTCTTAGTCAAACTACAAGGCTTCGAGGCAATTGGATATGCTGACGATCTTGCTGTCATTATTAGTGGCAAGTTTGAAAGAACAGTATCCGACATTATGAATCAGGCTCTAGCCTTCATCTCAGAATGATGTCGTGCGGAGGGGTTATGCATGAATCCTCGCAAAATCATTCTCGTTCCTTTTACAAACAGATTAAAATGGAACCTTGGTACAATAGCTGTTGAGGGAATTAATGTAGAATATTCCGATGAGGTCAAATATCTAGGTGTAGTTCTGGATAAGCGACTGAATTGGAACTCTCACTCGGTGATAAACAAAGCTACAAGAGCAATGTGGGCATGTCGAAGTCTCTGTGGTAGAACATGGGGTCTAAACTCAAAAATGATACACTGGATGTATGGAATGATGGTTAGACCAATCATTACCTATGCATCCCTTGTGTGGTGGCCCAAGACAACAAAAGAATCTGGTAAGAAAATACTTACAAGATTTCAAAGGCAGGCTTGCGTGGCAATCACCGGTGCCATGCGAAACTGCCCAACCGGTGCTATTGAGGCCATAATAGGACTATCCCCACTAAACGCATTCGTGAAAAAATGTGCTGCTAGAAGCGCAATAAACATGAAGATCTTGTCTAGACAAGAACCTCATGACTGTGATCATTTCAATATTTTATGTAACATACCAGATCAAAACATAATCTGCTCAATAACGGACTATATGATTCCAAAACGACAGTTTGATCGCAGTTTTGAGATTATTATCTCAGACCGTGAAGAAAGGGACATAGGAGGGCCTTGGGTCGACCCTAGAAGTCTAGAATGGTTCACAGACGGTTCAAAAACAAACACCGGAGTCGGTGCAGGGGTCTATGGACCAAATACCAAAATTTCAGAACCAATGTGCAGGTGGCCTAGCGTCTTCCAGGCTGAAATTCAAGCAATCTCAATCTGTGCGAGGACAAATCTGAGAACGGGTATCAAGGGCGCACACATAGCTATCTATTCAGATAGTCAAGCTGCATTACAGGCATTAGCTTCATATTCTTTAGAATCGAAACTGGTGGAAGAATGCTTCAACAACCTACAATCTCTAGGGGCAACATATAAGGTTGCAATTTGGTGGGTCCCGGGGATTGAAGGCAATGAAATTGCTGACGAGCTGGCTAGGGCCGGTTCCGTAGCAAGCCTCATAGGTCCGGAGCCATACTGTGGTATCAACTGGGCGGAGGATAAATCCAGGGTAGATAACTGGGAACATAGTTTCAGACTGTCACACTGGGAAGGGGTAGAGGGGCTTCGCCAAGCCAAAAGACTGGTAAGGCCATTCACCTACAAAAAAGAATTGCGCAATACGTGCAAAGCAGACATAGGAAAAATAGTAGGTTTTCTATCAGGTCATTATTACCTGAAATATCACCTGACTAGAATCCACACTCTTGATGATACGGAGTGTCGGCTCTGTCTAGAAGAAGAGGAAACCACGAAACACATAATGTGCGACTGCATTGCGTTGGCAAGAACCAGAATGAATATATTCCACCGCGACCAACTGGCTCTGGAAGAATTAAAGAATGCTCCGGTTATGGACATTCTCAAATTCATCCATAAAGCGGAAAAGATAATGAAGGAATATGACTTTCAGCTACTTCCTTTCTCTAGAGAAGGAATATCTAGGTGTGTAAATTATTGTGACGATTTGACATCACCAAACGGACGAAATGCTATGGCATTACGGAAGAAACGCCGGTACTAAATCTATAGGGTATAGTAGATCGGACAATTGTGATCACATGGATCATTGATGACAAATGTAGTATGACACAAAAGTAAGCAAACTACTCAAGCTAAATTATTATTATTATTATTATGGCATAGCGGAGAGAGCTAATAGAACGCTCGTCGAAATGGCTCGGTGTATGCTGGAAACAGCGCATCTTCCTCAAAGCTTATGGTCGGAGGCTATAAGTACTGCTACGTACATACGTAATCGTTCTCCTACAAAGATATTGAATGACGAAACTCCATATGGACGTTGGTTCGAGAGGAAACCATCTGTAGCACATTTCCGAACGTTTGGCTGTAATGCTGTTGTACTCGACAAGAATCGGAATCGGTCGAAATTTGAGCCAAAAGGTACACAACTGGTTTTTGTTGGCTACGCGAGCAATACGAAGGGTTATAGGCTTTATAACAAAGCATCGAAAACTATAACTATTGCACGGGACGTCAATTTCTTCGAAAACTCAATTATATTAAGTGATACAGCTGTCGCAGATCAAGCCGTGGAAAACGCCAAGGATAGATTCTTCGTTTACTCAGAGCCAAACCATGAGACCAACAGTAGAAGTAGCAGTAGCGAGCGCGCTAACGTGAAAAGCGCAGGTATTGAAGGCACAGGCAATGAAGACGGCGAAGATATTAGCAGCGACGGTGAGAGCATTAGCGCAGATATAGCGCGCACTGCAACGCGCGTAGGCGTAAATGCAAGAGAGGTACACGAAAGCTCGGATGGAAGAGAGACTCAAGAGCAGGAATGGTCGTCTGACGAAGCGGTGGAAGTCGCTGCGGGAAAGCGAAAGAGAGGCAGACCGCGAATAAATCGCACTGGCAGACCTGGCAGGCCGAGCAAACTGTATGTCACTGAATCGTTGAACGGTATTATTACAAATCCAATCACCGTAGCTGAAGCGCTAGAGTCAACAAATGGGACTCAGTGGCGGAACGCGATGCAGGTGGAATTTGATAGTTTAATGAAAAACGGCACCTGGGGGTTGGTTGACTGTCCAGCAGGAAAAAACGTTATCGGATGCAGATGGGTTTTCACAACCAAATTCAACGCTGATGGAGCGATAGAAAAGCGCAAAGCCCGTTTAGTTGCACAAGGATGCGGTCAGAGGAAGTTTGAAGATTTTGTTGACACATACGCACCAGTAGTGAGGCACTCAACTATTCGGCTTATGCATGCTATCATGCTATTGCACTTGCTGCGAAACATAAACTTCTTGTTAACCATATTGACATCGTAGCGGCATACCTCAACAGAGAGCTGTCAGAAGACTTTTTTATGCGCCAGCCGGAGATGTTCACAAATGCAAAGTTTCCCAATAAAATCTGCAATTAAAGAAATCATTGTACGGGCTTAAGCAAGCAGGCAGAGATTGGAACATCAAAATCAACGTTATTCTTTCTCAAATTGGTTTCACTCGATGCCAGATGGACTCATGTTTGTACACCATGATGAGAGATGGAGAAATTAACATCATAACACTTTATGTTGAAGATATTTTTTTGGCGTGCTCTCTCGAATCAACAATGCGCGACATCGTTAAGCAACTCAGTGCGCAGGTGGAAGCAGTTGATCGAGGTCCTATAAAATTCTATTTGGGGATGGAAGTCGAGCGAGACGGACTGCGCGGCGATATATCAATTTACCAAAATCGGTATACGCGTGAGCTTCTTGAGCGGTGGAATATGCACGAGTGCAAACCAGCCACTACACCATTCGCAGCGGGCACTGTTTTGCAAAAGTGCGGCGAAAAGGACTGCGAAGGGTTCGATATAAAGAGCTATCAATCGCTCATTGGAGGTCTAACCTATTTACCGGTAATATCACGACCTGACATCGCACATATCGTGTCAAAATTGGCACAGTTTCACGCACATCCGCACAAGGAGCACTTCGCAGCGGCGAAACATGTCTTGCGATATTTAAAAGCAAATACTAAAGGTACGTTAACATACAAATGTAATAACAAAGATTTGGTATGTTTTACAGACGCAGATTGGGGTTCTGAGTCGACTGATCGCAAATCCTACAGTGGATTTGTTCTATTTTTTGGTGGCACCCCCATCGCATGGGAGTCGAAAAAACAGTATGTGGTTTCGCTAAGTTCCATGGAAGCGGAATATATCGCGATATGCCAGGGAGCGAAAGAAATTTCAGTCCACCGAAGTTTGCTAAAGGAGATGAGATTTGAGGCCTACGTAAATCGCGCAACAACAATTTTTTGTGACAACCAAGGCGTGTAATTCTTGTTCCAAAATCCCATTGCTCACAAACGCAGCAAACACATAGACATCAAGTACCATTACATTCGTGACAAGCATCTTTCGAGCGAGATTGGTATCCAGTACATTCCATCTTCGGAAAATGTAGCTGATGTTTTTACAAAATGTCTAATATTTTTTGGAAACTGTTAAAAATTGAATTTACTTAATTTTCGATTGAACTATATTTTTGTGAAAATTTTGCCACTATGTATGTATATAATTTCTTGATTCTGATTAAATATTTGTGTAATCGCATTTGGGTAGAGGCAGAGTATGTAGGTATATAGTACCAAAGTTAATATAAGCATAGACCCAACTGCTGTCAAGCTCTAATTTCTTGTTCTTACTGTGTCATGTAATTATCTTTCTTTCTAAAAAACCTGCTAAACTGAACGGTCGTGTTTTTGTTCATTGTGCTTATGCTGACATACATATTTAGAATTTGTTTTAAATTAATAACTTTTGAAAAAAGAGAATATAGCAATTTAATTTGTGCAATTTTTTCCTTCCAACATTAACGCAGTGAATATAAATACATTTATATGTACATATGTACATATTTATTCTTGCTGAATTTTCATAATACAAAATTTTCCCAAATAATACAATTTAAGTTTTTCATTTATATTTTAATTTATTTATTTTCTTTATTTATATAACAATTAATTTATTTCTGTATTATACATATAATAAAAAAATCTACATTCATATGTATGTACATATGGATGTTATGTATTTTATATATTTCTTAAAAACTAATTTAATGTCAAACGTGTATAATTTAATTTAATCACTTGGATTTTAGTATTATTGCATGCTCCAGAGCGTCGCATTTCCCGAAAAACCCTTAATATTGTGAAGATGAAATTTGTCCACTGACATATTTTACCCACACAAAATCTTTTTTTATAAAATATAAAAAACTCAAAGCAATTGTGAATTCGTATGTTTCGTTCTTTTTGTATGAAACGAATTCTCAATCAACTTACTTAAACTTTTAGTAAGTTAAATATTGATTGATAATTTTTCAGCAAGTGTGGAATAACAAGCGTTCGAAGTTGAAACAAACATTCAAAGTGAAAAAATAAATTTCCAAATAAATATTTAAGTCGTAATAATACGAATATTCAGTTCAAACCAGTCAGTTCTCTTGATATATAATCGATGCCTTATTTACATCTGTGCTACTATCGACCATGGTACACACCAGAGATCTGCATCAGTGCAATACAATTTGCAACGTTTTGAATAAACATTGCTTTTCAATCCACATTACGACACAATGCTCATTTTAAACTCAATGATTGCAATGCAATCCTCTCCTATTTCCAAACAATGCAAAACAATCATAGCAGGTAGTCGTTGAGTTACTACCCAGTAAAAATTTATAATGCGCTCTGCTGAAGTGCTCTTACGAAGCGCTTCACCGTCCTTGCAGAAAGCGCTACATTTGTAGCGCTCCGTTGCAGCACTTTTCGTAGCGATTGCAATGCACAATATAGAAGAAACGCAACACAAAAAATAAGCGAAAGAAAAGAATTCATGGAAATAATGAAGTAAAATTTTACTTTTCTTAAGAAAGTTTAATTGAAAGCACGTGTTTTGTAAATTGTAAAAATTTTGTCTAAAATCTGCAGTTCTTTTTCACATAGGTGAATATATTATATAAATTTATATATATAATATATATATATATATATATATATATATATATATATATATATATATATATATATATATATATATATATATATATATTTATATATACATATATATATATATATATATATAAAAATATTGTGTAAAAGTTAAGTGAAAAAAAAATATGAGCTATGTATAAACTTCTGGGGTACAGCAAGAGACATTTTAAAAGACTGGTCGCAAAGGAAAGTGAAGAAATCTGTAAAGCTTTCCGTGTGTATACACACACATAGTAGTTCTGAGTTCTTTTTAATTAATTTGTTTGTTTGCGTGAATGTTGTTAAGAGGAGTAAGCCCAGTAGGAAATGTTTGCCTATAGTGGCTAATGATATTTTTACTTTCGTTTTTATTTGTATAAGATTTTATAATTTATTTTGGAAAACATAGTAAAAAAAAAAAAATAATAATATAATATATAAAAAAATATAATATAATATATAATAAAAAAAACAATTCAATTATCTGCCTTAAATATATAATTAAAAAATATAATTCTATCAACAGTCTTAAGCGGCCACGGCACGTTACTGCATTACTTACTTCATACTCATGTATGTGTGCAGTATCTTTGCACAGATATGTTACTGCATACTCTTCAATCGTGCATTTTTCTTTTACTCTTTCGATGTGCAGACGACGTCAGACGCGGATAAAATAATTTTAGCTGCGGTTGCAGTGTGTTTGAAAAGAAAGAAATGAATGAAAAACAAAAGCAACGAAAACGAGTAAAGAAGTATGAAGTCGGGTTAGACCGACTACGAAATACCCTTTACCTTTTCTTGAGCGTGCGAGTTCAACAATGGGGATATTTTCTTCATAAATCATCATTAGGAGCATATCTACGGTTATTTTCAGTAGGGTACCTTGAAATGAATATATCGACCCCATTTCTTGTGTATGGCTTCGTAGTGTCAATATATAAAATTTTGTTAAAAATTTTGTATAGGTCGCAAGATATATTTATATGTCAATAGTGGGCGTGGCTGTAGAAATAATACGCCAATTTTTTATGTAGTGTTTAATGTTAGTACCCGCAACCTTCCTGTGAAATTTCGTTGAAAAATCTTTAATAGGAACCTAGTAATGATTTTGGGCTAATTGTGGGCGTAGCAGTAGTAATAATCTGCCCATATTTGGAATGCGTGCTAGTACAGACCCAGTGTATACATAAACCAATTTGGTTTCATATATCATCATTAGAAGCATAGATAGGGTAACTGTCTTTAAGTGGGGTCCCCAAAGTTCATTATATGGGAGGGAGGCGTATCCTTCATCTGATCGACCCCGAATCTTGTATATGGCTTGGTTGGGTCCATATACGTACTAATGTAAAATTTCGTCCAAAAATATTATATAGGTCGTAAGTTATAATAATATGTGAATAGTGGGCGTGGCTATAAAAATAACACGCCCATTTTTTGTGTGGTGTTTAATGTTAGTACCCGCAACCTTCCTGTGAAATTTCGTTCAGAAATCTTTAATAGGAATCTAGTATTGATTTTTGTTGTATTATAATCTCCATATTCTGCACACACACTATTATGGACCCCATGTATGTTTCTGCACATTTTTATTCCGCTGGCATCAATACGAGCATAAGTAGGCTAATTTTAATTTTAGACCTGAAAGTTCCCTATATCAAAAGTGGGCGTGTCTTTTGCCTGATCAGCCCCATTTGTTGCAGGTAGCTTTATAATGTCCACATATTTGTTCATGTAAAAGTTCGTCCATAAATCTCTACCAGATCTTAAGTTATGAATATTTGTTAATAGTGGGCGTGGCAATTAATATATACCGCCCACTTTTTGCACAGTCTTTAGTAGGACCCACATCTCCATAAATGCCAAATTGCGACACGATTCCATCAATCGGACCGAAGTTATAGTCATTTTAAAAAGGGTAAAAAAAGTTCCTTATATGGGAGGTAGGCGTGGTCTTTGTCCAAATCGGCCCATATAGCAATCTGGTTCTGTATCTTTGTCCAGACTATAGTTTTGCAAAGTTTCATTTAGATAGGTCTAACGGTGTAGAAAAAAAGTGGCCACAGACGGACAGACGGACGGACAAAATAAAAATTGCTTAGAAAGTGATTCTGATCATATCTGTATATATATGTATGTCCATACCTACCACGCCTCCTTCTCGAAATTGCAACCCCTCTCAAAGGCACAAAGTTAGTATACCCTATTTACCTTTTTTAAAGGTAAAGGGTATAAAAAAGAATTTGGATGAAAAGTTGCTACCGAAAAAGGAATAAGTTTACTCATTAAAAATTTACTCATCAAAATTTTGCGGTATAATTCAATGAATTCGATGAGAAATATTTTTTCTCCGTTTTTCGCCATGACGTCCGCGCGCTACAAAATTCTGCCTTGAATAAATGCAGCTTCAGTCATGCAAATATACATGATGTATTGACTGACCACTTCCTCCAAATCAAATAATTTCGATTTTGCTTACTGCATGGCTTCAGTCATTGTATGTGAGTCGCATGCATAGCTATTTCACTAAACATCTTTATGATTTTTTACATCATGCATTTTTAGAAATCAATCGATTCCTCTTTTACTACACAAAAATCCCAGCTAAGAAAAAGACCCGATCCGGAGCAGCTCTTCTCGCAGGAATAGACAGAATTTTGACAGCAAAATTTGACAAGTGTGGATATTGTCCTTTGTTGTTCAACCACCATTGAATAGCATCGAAATTTGTAACATATTCCGATTTAACAAACATATACTTTTGAAGCTCATCATTTATCATATGTTCAGTGGTAATATTGCTTACATTTGCAGCAGACGGAAAGAATAATGCTTTTTCTCTTGAAAGTATAGGCGGAAATTTTATATTTAGTGAATGTGAACAAGATGGTACTTCTTGGATATCTGTGTCGATACCAGAATGTAAAGTTTCGCTGTGGAGAATTTCTTTGATGCAAAATTCTTTAACATCTGCAATGTCGCTTTCTGATTGAAGGTGATTGGTCGGTAGGTAAAAAAAACATGCTGCTTGATGGTATATACTTAAATTTGGAATCCATTTTTCATCTATTTGAATTAATTTCATTTCAAAATGGCTGGATCGTCTTTCTCTGTATCTTCGCATATTTTTGTAAGTGCATTTATTGATGGATATGTTGGGATTTTAGTTATGTTCGAAGTTAAAGTTTTTATTCAGAACTAAATTATGATACAGAATGTTACAAAAGTAAGAAGTAAGAAGAGAAAAGAAAAATGTGATCATTTACTTTAAGACGGATGTTGCCAGATTATTATATTTAGCTTATATTACAAGCAAACAATTTCAACAGGATATATATATAGCAAATTGAAACATATTTAGTGCCATTTCTTTTTCGCACATTTCTACAAGTGCTTTCAGAAGGTCAATATTTATGTACGAATCTACACACATAAAATCTCATTTATTGTGGACCAATCACAAAAAGTCAACTGAAACAAATTTAGGTGAGAGTTCCAACGAGTTGTGCAATTTGATTTTAATGTCGTGTGGAGCATATGCTGTAAATTCGCTTTTTTGAATTACTTTACAAGTCTTTTGCAATTTGTAGTTACTTCATTTAACTAACTCGTATGTTGAGTCCAAAACATTAACAAGCAAATGATTAGAGCAGTTAAGTCGCTTCTGACTGCTGAATGCACTTTTTATATTGGCTCCTCTGTCTGTTATAAAAATTGTTGCGCTAAGACTGTAAATGTCATAGTCAGCTAGAATTCTCAACATTTTGTCGTAAATGTTTTCAGCATTCGATTTTTGGAAGTCCATAGATTTCAATCCTAAAACTATTTATTGAAATTTACCGTTCTTTATATCGTGAAAAGTGGCAACAAATAATTTATTTTTATGTAATTGTCCGTCCACAAATGCATTGTTATAGCAGCTTTGACATCAGCAACAATTTTTTTTATTTCTTTCTTTTCTGCTGCCATTTTACTTATGTCACGAGAAACAGTTGTTGAATCTGGTATTAAATCATTGACAGAACATTTGCACCAAATACAGCTCCTATTTTAATAAAAGTTTGCACAATTTTTTTAAATTCATTACCATCAAGTGCAGTAAATGGCATGCAATCTTCCACCATCCATTTTGAACATACAGAACACTTATGGCGAAGAAGAAAAGATAAACGAACTTCCCTTGGGCTATATTTCCACCATATTCTAAATTAAATAAAAAAGTTTATAGGATTGTTTATAATTTTATGATCTATTTATTTCAGCAAATTGATTGTTTATTCTTTACTTACATTTACCGTTGCAAAGCTCGTATTTGAAGATTAAGAGCGTTATTGCCAAAGTCTGTACATATTGTCATCGCTGCAGAGTTGTGTTGAAGCTTTCCTCTAGTAAAGGCTTTTTAACGCTTGCGATCGGGTTTTAATTTCGGCAAATTATGTTCCATTAGTCCTATTCAACATAAGATATCATCGTAACAGCTTTAAGTACACAGCTGACATGAGTTGCAACTCACCCATTTCAAATTTCTTTCGAAGTCTTAAATTTAGAAACGAGCATATTATTCCATTCTATGTAATGGGTCCTTTCGCAAAAGTCAATCCAGCACTTCAATAGCTCCTCCTGCATACGGCTGACAAATATTCCTACCGAAATGATTCCATTTTGAATGCGCGTACACACAGAAGTCATATCTTTTTTATTGCATTTTGTGTAATTGTCCAATTCGAATCACTTCCACTTCATACTGAGCAACACTTTACTATTTATTAGATTCACCAAGGGCGAAAGACTTTTGATGCCGTTAAAGAATTATTTTTTCTCTATTCTGTTTACTCTGAAGAAAGCTTTGAGGATCGAAATGGAAAGTGCTTCTGTTGTGCAAGGAACATTTTGATATTGAATGCCATATTGAACGGGGACATGGAATGGAACATTTCTGCATTGCCACATTTTCAGTGGGGAATATTTACCAATTATGTGACGCGTCACATTGCAATTGTTCAGATACCCCCGCTTTGCTGCGCGTTTCCATTAAATTGCATGATTCAATATATTAATGGAGGATAATTTTAAAGTATAAAATCACTATTGTGACGGTCTCTACGCGTGCAAACTTTATTAATAATTTTAGGAATCACATACTTAAAACTAAGTACACAATGAAAAGCGTAAGAACTAGCAATGGAATCTAACAAAAGGAATGTAATGATAAAGAGTTCAAAATAGCACAGGTCAATTGATTAAAGAGCTAATAAAGAAAGTGGAAGGAGGGATGGGGAGGATAGGCGCTGAAACAAAATGTGCATCTGAGGCTGAAGCCTGACACGCTGTCAAAAATACAACACGGCTTCTTAAATGGAAGGGCACACAATGAGAAGCTGAAGATGACGCTGAAGCTGAGACTGAAGCGGAAGTTTTAAAATTTGCTAGTTTGCGGCGATGCAAAAGAGACGAGAGCTGATTCTCAAATTTAGAAAATGAATAAGAAATCTGGCCGTATTGGAAAAAAGGAAAATGTTACATTATCATTAAATAAGAATTTTTGTTCATATACGTCAAATTCATTATGTAGTGTGGTATTGTATACGAATTTAAGCATATTTATTTAAAATTCTTTCACGATAAATATTTCAAATATGTGGTAACAATGGTAGCTGCAGTTGCATGGGTTTCATCATTCTATTCGTATTTTTCGTTTGCAGCGCTTCATTTTTTATTGCGTTTCATAATCAGCCTCAGCCGCAACCTTCAGTGGCACATTGTGTTTCCACCTTAAGTAGTTTTATGAGAGTTACAGTAGGTATTGTAGGTAGTGGGAATGTTGATATGTAACTCCTCCATCCATAAAATATTTGCGACCTCGTAAATTCAGATTTGTAGCTTACATTATTACCAATACGTTATTTACTATTACAACTTCTGATAATATTGTAGTTATTGTTTTTGAAATTTGTAGCGTCTTTTTAATTGAGCTTTATAATATTTTGTTTTTCGATTATTTGAAGTATCAGTAATATAATTTCCATTTTTTTTATATATAACAAGTTTTTTATATTTAGTTTTATTTTTTTATTAAGTACAATATTATCTATTAACTGTTTCGGTTCATGATGTCTATTTTTGTTCTATTTTTCAATCCTTTCAACTTTCTCCATTTCGTATAATTTGCTCTTGGATGTATTCTTTATCAAAAATTTTTATTATAAAATCAATGGGTCTCTTTTTTGTAATTTTGTGAATGGTGCTTTGTAAGATACAACGGCCATTATCAAATACGATTATATTCATTTTCCCTAATAATTGTATACGTTGATTTAAGGCTTCTTAAATAGCGATCCAATTTCGATTGTTAAGCTTGTGAAATGTAGCATATTTCGAAAATTTGTCAATTGTTGTCTGATACATTGTATTTCTGCATGGAAACCAAATGTTTATATGCACTATGTCATTAAAATGTGTTGGGGTTTTAGTAATTTGATATGGAGTTTTAATTGGTTTTGAGCAATTATTAATTACATATGTTATTACTTTGTATAATTTAGGGTAAAAGTATTTGCTTTTTAATTCAAGGGAAACTTCTTGTATTCCCCTATAATTATTTCGTAGATTCTTTCTAATTGTCAATATCTTATTTTTATCAGTGATTTCTTTTAAATTAATATTTGATTTGTAGACTACCGTTTTCAAAAAAATTTGCATGTAAATACTGAAACTTTATAAAAAGTTGATAGTTTTCACAAAAAATGCGTATAATTCCTTTATTTATTAAAACCCTCTCCATGATGTTTTTTAAATTAGAATTTTCTGTGACTGTTATTCAGTGGCGGAGAAATGTCTGCATACCCCCTTGTCAAAGCTAGTTCTGGGCAAATAATACATGCCAATTTCTAAATGCTTTAAATTGCAACCATGCCTTGTAAACAGTGCTACTAATTATTGAGAGCGTGTTTTAAATTTACCGTTACAAGGAAAAAAGTTGAGTTACACACATTTTTTGTGTGAACAAAGTGCGAAAATTGGCATAAATTAACCAAAAGGGTAAAGAAATCTGCACAGAGGTGCGCCAACTCATTATGAAGGATCGCGACGACGGAAAATCTCTTCGAGAAATCGGAGAATTGGTTGGACGTTCAAAGGCGAGTGTGCAAACAGTGATAAAAATCTACAACCAAACAATATGCTTGCAAAGCAAGACAAGGAGCGGTCGTCTATTGAAAGTAACGTCACGCGTTAAACGCCTGATTGTAGGAGAAGTAAAACAAAATCCGAGTACCACCGCCGTGGAAATAGCTAAAAGCCTGGAAGTGAGTGCCATTGCCTCAGTCCATCCAGAAAAGGTTCGAATTGTGCTGAGAAATACCAATTTTCATACAAAGCGTGCAGATTTTGCCAAGAAATATATAGACAAGGATGATCATTTTTGGGCCAATTCTACGGTCAAACAAGGCGGTGGTAATGTCATCGACTGGGCTTGCTTGTCGGCGGCTGTGGTGGGGAATTTAGTGTTTATAGAGACAACAATGAATTGCTTCATATATCTGAATCTTCTAAAAGTTAAGCTGAAGCAATTTGCGGCTAAACTGGGTCTAACTGCAGGCTGGTACTTCCAGCAAGACAACGACCCCAAGTCATTGTTAAAGAATGGCTTTTATATAATGCAGCTTATCAACTTCATTCACAACCCCAATCGCCGGATTTGAATCCCACAGAGCATTTATGGGTAGATTAGAACGTCGAATCAGAAAAAAACCCATTCTAAATAAACAGGATATCAAAAATGGACGCTGTCCTAACACTGGAAAGATGACCTACTAAATATGAATGAAATTTTTTTGATTATATTTAATAAGTGTAAAATCGAATTTTACTTATAGAATGTAGAATTTTCTGTGCTTAAAATTGGGTTTTGCTCATAAATGCTGTGTAAAACATACTTATTGCTGATGTATGGAATGATTTAATGTGCATTTTATTCCGGTAGCATGTATATATTGCCCAGAACTAGCTTTGACAAGGGGGTATGTAGACTTCTCTGCGCCATAATATGTGTTGACACTTTTTAATAAATTATTCTAACCTCACGCACTGTGTCAAAAAGGAACAATAAAAGTTATGACTGATTGTTGAAGTTTAAATTGGAGGATGCAAATTTAACGCACCATCAAAAAATCCGGAAATAAATACAGCAAACTGGATGGCAGTTAACGAATAGAGCAAATTACAATATACACTTATCTGCACTAAACAACATTACTATCAAACTTCAAATAAAACTTAATTTGCAGAGATACCCAACGGACAATGTCTAGCGGCTTAAGAACACCGTTTTGGTATTTAGAGGCAAATTTCCAATATACGAAGGAGAAACAGAAACGGCGATTAGGTTTTACACTAACAAATTTAACAATACAATGACACTCAAAAATATTCCTCCAATTCGAACAAACAGTGGGCGCAATTAGTAACACTGATTATCTTGGATTCACTAGCACAAGTGACGCAGTCATGCGCTATTATTTTTTTTTGTATAACAACGCATTTTAAACAGTGGCGCATTCGGTGGTGCATTCACATCCCCTTAACCCTTGCCATCTACAAGTTGAAAATTATTCTATTCTTTTTTTTAATATTGAATGTATAATTATACCATTAATTACCTTGCTATTCAAAATTATAATGAGCAAATATTCGCAGGATAACATATTTTTGTTATTTATATAAACGGACAAAACATACCTTTCGCAATTCTACAACATCATATAACTAATTTTATATTGCTATATTAACATGCACATAACTCCTAATCATATTCACAATCAGAACAAGAATCGGATTCCATGTTCAAATTAGGGGCCTTCAACAATGCAAGAACATCTTTAGTTTTTATTTAACGTGTAGTCCTTGGTGCCTGTCTTAAGCTACATATATAGGGATCGGATGATATGAGAAGACGATGCAATAAATCGCTATTGGTATCAATTCGCGAAGTTTTTCTTTTAAATTGCAAGCGATATCTTCTATTATCCTTGTTTCTGGCCTCTAGTGCATCTTTTGACATTTTCCCAATAGGAATCTAGCAGCTGTCAATAATAGATTTTCTATGGTTTAAAACTTTAAGTACTGTCACTGGCATGGATACCAAAAATGTAGTTGTAAGTATAGTTCTTTGGCTACAATCAGAAAAGTTCTTAATAGGTCTGCCAGAAGATGATGAAAGTTGACAGGTCTACTTTTAAATTTAACCACTCGCTGTAATCGCGACATAATCACAGTTTCGTCCTGTGCACCTTAATCCATCTACTTTGGAAATTGAGGCACAGACGTTTACAAAAGATTTTAATTTTTACATGATCAACTTTTGATGGCGATCCACTGCTGATATTAGCCGATATGTACTCAACAATCTTAGCAAATCGTTCCTTTTGTAGTATATGCAACCACAAATCATTGGTTGAATGAAATTTCCGACGCCATATTGCAAAAATTTAAAAAAAAGAAAAAAGGTAAATTCGTGCAAGATTTTTTTTCTGTTTCAGAAATAAGATACTCAGAGCTTCTTTTGTGCTAAACTTAAGGCCCTTACTTTTCAATACACCTATCCCCCGATTTACACGGTAGATACGTTCCTGAGAAAAACGTGTAAATCGAAAATTAAAAATTTTCAAGTCAAAACCGTGTAAATCGAAAAGCTTGCAGAAAATGCATAATTTTGCTATTTAACAGTTGTGATTTTTTTCAATATTTTTAGGTGTACACAGAAATAAAAATAAAATGCATTGACAGGTTAAAATATGTAATATATTACGGAAACACTGTTTTTTTATTTAATTACAATACATTAAACAGAAGAACAAAAAATAAAACCAAAGGTGTTTTATTATCCTTCATCACTATCAGAAATTATGTACTCTCATTCTTTTTTTCGGAATCGAAGGTTGGAATTCACTTTCATCACTCGAAGTTATTTATGCCGATTCGATGTTTGAAGCAGAAATATTTACATTCTGAGAGGTGGTAATAAAATCGGTTCTTAACAATTGCTTCGAATTTTTTGTAAGATCTTTGTAAACTTCTTCATATTGAGCCAAGCAGCGATTTATGTCACGTTGGAATCGTAAAGCCCTTTCAACGTTTGTGTCATTTTGTATAAAATGATTACCCAGCTTTCTTTCCAATGCGAGTCCTTCGCGGATGACTTTAGCAGTGAATGTTACTGGTACTAGTTCCTCTTCATCAGATTTGTCAGACTCACTTTCGCAAACTAAGTTAACTAAATCATCCTCACTTAGTTCTTTATCAGCCATTAACTTTGCGATATCATCATCAGTAAAATCATCAAAACCTTCTCCGCCCAATGAATGCGCCATCTGTACTATCTGCGAATATTCATCATTTAACGTTGAAATGGAATGTTCATTTTTGAATACATTTGGCCATAATCGCAGTGTATGATAAGGCGATATGCTTCACACAGTCTAAAATTGTAAAATTTTTCCAAGCACTAATAACTGTTAAATATTCATTGTTCTCCATTTGTTCCAAAATATCTGTAAAGGCTCGTTTTATGTACAAAGCTTTAAAAGTAGAAATTATGCCTTGGTCCAATGGTTGTAATAATGAAGTTGTATTTTTTGGTAAAAATTTTACTTCAACGTTCTCATATTCTAGATCTTGTGGGTGACCCGGCGCATTGTCAATTAACAAAAGCACTTTAAAAGGCAATCCCTTTGAACTTAAATATTTTTTGGCATCTGGGATAAAACATTCATGAAACCATTCAGTAAACATTGCAGCAGTAACCCACGCTTTCTTATTAGCCCTCCAATAAACGGGAAGATTATTGATGTTTACTCCTTTAAAGGCACGGGGCATTTTTGATTTGTTAATCACTAATGGTTTCATAATATAATCTCCTGAAGCATTGCTACAGAAAAGAATTGTTATGCGATCTTTTGCTGCTTTATGACCACTAGCCGATTTATAAAATTTTGAGACATAAGTCCTTTCAGGCATTTTTTTCCAGAATAACCCTGACTCATCAGCATTGAAAACCTGATCAGGGGTGTATGAATTGTCGTTAATAATTTCTGCAAAATTTGCTGGATATTCTTGGGCTGCATCTACGTCGCCAGAAGCCAGTTCACCCTTTAATTTTAAGCTGTGTAAATAATGTCTTATTTTAAATCTTTCAAACCAGCCATGACTTGCCAAAAAATTTAGCTTCTTTTCAGTTGAAGAAGAAGATGGTAAATGCTCTACAATTTTTTCGTAAATTCGTAATGCTTTATTTGTTATAGCGGCCGTATCAATGGGTACTCTTTTTTGTGTTTGATCTTCTATCCAAAGCATTAACGCTTTCTCTATTTTTTCCATTGCGATATTTCTGGTGTATGATGTTGTGCCCATACTCGTGGTATTGCCAGCTGCAACACTCTTTCTAATTGTGTTTTCATTTGTTCTAATAGTTCTTATTGTAGCTTCGTTCATGCTATATGATTTTGCAACATCTACTACTCTATCTCCCTTTCGTAAGCGATCCAAAATTTCGATTTTAGTTTCTAAAGAAATAACTTTTCTTTTAACTTCTTTCGACATTATAAGCCTATAATTTTTTTAAATTTATGTTAATTTATAATAATCTAAATTATGCACTCACTTGTAATTTACGAATATGGAAAATTAAATCTTTCTGAAACTGTGAAACTTTCCCTCAAATACAATTTTCCGTAGATAAAACTTTAATTTTATGCGAAGAAATACAGACACAGTGTGCATGTGCAGCAAGTCAGCACATAAGCTCGGGATTCCCCGTGAGATGTGTACACAGCGCACGTGTTCAAACACAGTAGCATTTAGTAGAGTGCGATAAAAACAAAAAAAAAAAACTTATTTGGAAAACCGTGTAAAAGCGAAAACGCGTAAAACAAGTACCGTGTAAATCGGGGGATAGGTGTACTTGAAAGCTGCAGTCTAAAAATTATGTTTTTTTTTTTTTTATAAAAATCCACCAATAAAAGGAGAATAAAAAATCCTTCCAAACAAGAGTTACCTTCAATATTATCCAAATTATAACACGCAAAATCTATAAATAAAATAAAACTTTATGCTTAACACAAAATGATTACACACTTCTCAATAACAAAATCATTTATAATAGTAATTAACATCTGACACTTTTACAATAACAAAATCATTTATAATAGTAATTAACATCTGACATTTGTGGTTCCGTTACAATCAGTGTGCACACAATTTTGCAATTTTTAGTATGTTTTATTAAAAATCAGATATTAAAACATCAGAAAACATTTTTCTTTTCGAATTTTGTTCAAACTTAAATTTTGAATTAAGTGCGGCTATTTTCGCAAAATCTGACGCTGTACGCCGTGTCAATTGGCAACAAACACAGACGGTTCACAGGTCGTACCAATTTGCTCCCTTGTGTTTTAATTTCGCACGAACGAACTTTGCCATCTGGTCCAGGGAATACTTGAATGATTCGGCCCATTAACCAGTGACATGGTGGTGTGACTTAGTTTTTAATGAATACTGAATCTCCAACCTTCACTGGTTGATACGAATTTGCACACTTGTTCCGCTTTTGCTGTTCGGTTATGTATTCTTGCGAGAATCTGTCTTCCAGGCACTTAATCGGTTGATACGTAACTGCTAGTTATTCTTCGTAACGCGTGATGATTGGCTGACCGGTTAAAAACTGCCCTTTTGTCAATTTCAGCAAGTCACCTGGTTCTGTACTGATTGGTGTCAAAGGCCTCGAATTCAAGCATGCCGTGATTTTAGTTAAGAACGTTGCTAGTTCTTCGAATGGGAACAAGTGAGCGGCACCCACTCACTTCAAATGATGCTTTGTTGACTTCACCGCTGCTTCCCACAATCCACCGATGCGTCGTACACTACCAGCACGAAAATTTACAAATAGTGCAGCAATGAATTTGCTCCAAATGAACTGCCTTGCACAAGATGCACACAATGACGGCTCTATATCCCTCGTAGTAACGTTGCGTTTCACTTTTAGCATTATTGGACCGGCGTAATCCACTCCGGTAGTTTGAGATGCTGGTGCTGATTGTAAGCGAACCTCTGGCAAATCTGCTATAAATTCATTGCTCACTTCTTGTCGACAGCGAGTGTATCTGACGGAATTTTGTACAACGTTGCGCAGTAGAACTCCGAACCGATAATCCAATATGTTTGTCGAAGATATTGAATGCATAATTGTACTCCACCATGACATTGAATTCGGTGGCAGTCTTCTGCCATTTTCGTGCTCTCGTGTCCTTTATATGCAGTAATATCGGATGTTTGATCTCATCAGCTAAATCAATGTTTCCTAATCTACCGTAGATTCGTAGGATACTGCCACTATCCATTTGCGGTGTAAGTGTCCACAACACACTGCTTCTTGACCCATCGATTATTTTCGCTACCAGTCGTAGCTCATTGGGAAATGACTCTCTCTTAGCCTCTGATAGTCAATAATGTAGAGCGTTGTCTCTTTCCTTTGCCGATGGTCTGGCAATTGCCCATGATTGCTCGTTTACCGTGACAGTGATTGTAGCGTCTGAGCGCCAATCGTCATTAAAATAAAGATTTAGCCAATGAATCTCTGGTTTCTTTGTTTTACAAATTTGAACATACAACTTTGCATAAAATCTGGTCACATAAGCTGTTATGCGACACACCTTTTCATGTGAAGCAATTGCGTCAATCAAATCGATTGATTGCTCATGACCATTTGTGATTATCCAGCGGCACTCGATTGAACTGCATGGTGGGTTTTTCATTTCGTTACCAATGCCAATTCTATTCGGTATCTGGTGTTGTAGTGTTCCATTGTGGCCATTCGTTATTGTTGCCTTGAAGCATTTTTGGGCCATTCCACCATAGCTGATTGTCCACCAGTGATTCGGTAGTGATGCCTCGCGACAGCAAATCGACTGGATTATCTTCCGAATGCAAATGACAACTTTGCCCGATTGAAAATTATTGAAAAATGCGAGACACACGGTTTGCCACGAATGATTTCAGCTCAAGAACTGTCTTTCGTATCCAATAAAGTACATCTCTGAATCCATCCATAAAAATAGCGCTGCATTTTTGAACTGTGGGATGTTCATAATTTTCGGTAGCAGTTTGCAACCAAGCTCTACGGCACATAACGCCAGTCGTGAAATCGATTTTGATTGGCGCCACTCGACTCCTTGAACACAACAACTTCGCGCTCCATTCACCGTTCATGTCAAGACGCACATAAGCGACCGCACCGTATGCCTTTCAGATGCATCACAATAAATGTGGATCTGAACTGTGCTATTCAGCGACATGTCTAACTATCTTGGTTTTCGAATGCGGTCAATCGATCTTATTTCTTCACAAAATCGTTTCCATTCTAAGTGTAATTTCAGTGGCAATGGATCATCTCAACCTCTTTTTGCACGCCATTGTTCGTATGGTTACCGGTGTCACGTAACCCTGTGGATCGTATCTTCGTGCTGCTTCGCTGGTCATTACACGTTTCGTAATGACCTCTGGTTGAGGGCGTGATTGGACTTAAATTGAAGTTCGTCCCTTTTGAAATTCCATAAGATGCCCAGAACGCTGATACTATCTTGCTCGTTCATATCTTTCATATAGGTAGGTTCATCGGTGATTTCTTCGCAATACGAACTCAACTGACAACCACCTTTCTGAAGGAATCCAGTAATTTCTTGTCTCACTGCCGCCGCATCAACTTTCATTGCACCTCTATCTGACGGAACATTTTGCGAATGTCTGTTGTCACCGCATATGTCCCTGTTCGAAAATTCATTTCAGTGTCCATTAAATCCTTTTGTAGTTTTGGACGAACATATTGCAGCTCATTGAGCGATTTGCCATTCGTTGTTTTGGCTGAGGCATCGACTACAACTCGGAATTTTCGATCAATAGTGACCGCATGATGCGGAAGATTATAATGAAACGTGTCTGGTGCCAATGGATCAGCCTTTTTCATGTGTCCCAAACTTTCATTTTCTTTCATGAATTGAACGTATGCAGGCTTGATCTCATGCCTTTTGTTGAATCGGTTTTCAAGACAATTCTAGTGACTCTCTGAGTTCTGCATACGGTTGTAATAATAACGTGACTGCATATCGATTTTTGTTTCGTACAACTGTGTTCTGATACAACCTTTCTTCATCTTCAGCTGACATCACTGGTGCCTCATCACATTAATCAATTTCCCACAATTTTCGAATTTGTGGTTACATTGACCGAGTACAATGTATCGAGATTGTCAGTGGGACCGCCGAATATGATCCAGCCAAATGCGGTAGCTTGTGTCAACAAACCTAACGCATTACGACGTATGCCATCTGTCAATTGACTTGTTAAAATGTCGACGCCAATTATGCCATCAATGCGATCTGGCACGGTATAGCGGCGATGCTTGGAAACATTTCCTGCGAACATTTTTGTTGTGGATGATTCATATGAAACTGGTTCAATATTACAAATTTGCACACACCAATAATTTGCTCTCGATGCCATAATTCAAGCACAACTTGGCCCTTCGTTTGCACAGCAAATTCATTAATTCCGATTATGTTGGATTTCATTGGTTGAGCAATCAATTTCAATCCCTTGAGAGTTGTTTCAGGCAGTAAATTTGCTTGAGCGCCTGAATCACATATTACTCGAATTTCTATGGCCGTACCAAGACTATCTTTCACTCGCAACAGAGCCGTAGGTACTATTGGCTGAAGTGGTTTAACTTGTGATTCCCCTATCGCAATGTTTACTACATTGCTCACTGATGATGTATTTACAACTCTGCTTGTCGATTGCATGTTGACGTCCGACAGCACTGTGCTGTCGAATTCGAGTTCTGAATCGCCAGGAACGTAGCTGATTTGTTTTCAGCTGTTGATTTCGCACACAGCTTGAAGTGATGTTTGAATTTCATGTCAGGACACTTCTAGCATCCGTTACGCTTGCAGTCCCATGACATGTGACCTGGTAATAAACAGCATTGACATAGTCGGCCTTGACGTATCAGGTGTCGCCGCTCATCCATTGGCAGTTTACCATATTCATCGCACTTCCATGCTTGGTGCGATTGCTTACAACCGGAAATGATGCACCGGGTCGAACGATTCGTTTCAGTTGTTGCACTTTTGCAGGATGAATACGACTATTCTCTTGATTTAGCGAATCGATGGCGATCATAAGGGTTTGGCGATGTTTATCGGTTTCCAATTTCAGTTTGCCACCAGCTGAGTATTGATTCGACAACGTACCATCATGTTCAAATTCACGGCTGGCCTTTGCCTTTGTGTCCAAAAAGAACTCATCAAGTGTGGGCTGATTGACACTGTGGCGTTTACGATATTGCTCCCATGAATCTATTAGAGCTTGTTTTGGCAGTCGCTGCTTGCACAAATGAATCCACATTTGATCACACAGTGGTTTCAGATCGGCAATTCCTTCTAATTGGCGAGTGACTCCGTTCGCTACAACCAGATTGGTGCGCAACGACTCATAGTTTTCCTTCTCTTGCATTGACAGTGCGACCATTTTGCCGACGATACCATGAACTACATGATATTCGTCGTTTTAAGCGGCTAACAGTGTTTGCCATGCCAGCTGATAATTATCATGAGTGCAGATACAGCAATTTATTGGCCGCTTCGATGTCCTTGTCGTGAACTTCGGCTATGAATAAGTCTTTGAACGCCAGCCAGTCTAATGGATTACCGTTAAATTTGACGATTTGCGGCGTTCGAGCAGTTTTTACTCGAATAACTGACGGTAGTTGGCGATACATGGATGAATTTGCAGCTATGTCGCCTGCGTTGAAATTATTTGGACTAGGACTACCACTGCACTCATTACCACGTTGCTCTCGGAAACGGTCATGAATGGTTGCCAACACCCTTATTAGTCTTGCTTCCATTTCTTCGTAGATTTGATTGCTGATAATCAAGCTTGTTTGTCGCAAAAGAACGTGCTCGTTTTCTAGGTTTGAAAAATGTTTTTCGATTCGCGCTTGACGAACACTTAATTGGTCTTCGGTAAATCGTTTGCTCGTCATCTTCGATTTCCGCGCATAAGCAATTTAGTGCATTGGAATGCAATCCTTTTTTTTAAACAGTAGTCTAAATTTGTACAAATCAAATATTAATTTAAAAGAAATCACTGATAAAAATGAGATATTGACAATTATAGAGAATGAACATCTATGAAATCATAAGGGAACACAAGAAGTTTAAATTATAGAAAGTAATAACATATATAATTAATAATTGCTCAGTTTTCCAAATAGCTAAATATGACAGAAACCCAATTAAAGCTCCATATCAAATTACTGAAACCCCAACACATTTTAATGACATAGTGCATATAAACATTTGGCTTCCATACAAAAATACAATGTATCAGACAACAATTGACAAATTTTCGAAATATGCTACATTTCACAAGCTTAACAATCGAAATTGGATCGATATTTTAGAAGCCTTAAATTAACATATACAATTATCAGGTAAAATGAACATAATCGTATTTGATAATGGCCGTTGTATCTTACACAGCACCATTCACAAAATTACAAAAAAGGGACCTATTGATTTTATAATAAAAATGTTTGATAAAGAATACATCCAAGAGCAAATTATACGAAATGGAGAAAATTGAAAGGATTGAAAAATTGAACCAAAATAGATATCATGAATCGAACCAGTTAATAGATAATATTGTACTTAATAGACAGATTCCTAAAAATAAAACTAAATATAAAAAACTTGTTAAATATAAGAAAAATGGAAATTATATCACTGATACTTCAAATAATCGAAAAACAAAATATTATAAAGCTCAATTAAAAAGACGCTACAAATTTCAGAAACAATAACTACAATATTTACGAGGGCGGATTGATATTGAAGATACCTAAGTAGGAAAAAAACATTTTTTTTTTCAAAAACCATTTATTTCTCAACGTAGTCTCCTTTTACTTCGACACACTCTCCTTTTACTTCCAACTTTTTTATACCATCTGAATAATACGATTTCGGGAACCCCTCAAATTACGCGTTAGTTTCGGTAATCACTTCTTCGTTTGAGATGAATCTTCTTCCTGCGAGCCATTTTTTCAAGTTTGGAAACAGGAAAAAGTCACTAGGAGCTAAATCTGGACTATAAGGTGGATGATTAACCAATTCGAAGTGTATTTCACGTAATTTTAGCATCGTATCTAATGCTGTCTGAACCGGTGCGTTGTCTTGAAGAAAGAGCATTTTTTTCATCGTTTTTCCTTGATTGCATCAATCAATTGATCCAATAATGTACGATAATACTTTCCTGTGATTGTGGATCCTTTTTCAAGATAATCGATGAGCAATATTCCGTGTGCATCCCAAAATACAGTGGCCATAACCGTGCCAGCCGATTTCACTGCCTTCGCCTTCTTCGGAGCACTTCCACCAGCTTCTACCCATTGTTTCGATTGATTTTTGGTTTCAGGTGTGTAGTGGTGGCCCCACGTTTCATCAACAGTTATTTATCGACGCCAAAAATCAACAGGATTACGCTTTACCATGTCCAAACACCGCTGTGAAGTGGTATGTCGAACTCGTTTTTGTTCGACACTGAGCAAACGCGGCACCCATCTTGCCGATAGCTTTTTCATATGCAACTGTTCATGCAAAATGTTGAAGACACCTTCATATGATATGTTTACCATTTCAACAATCTCACGCAACTTGACTCGGCGATCATTCAGTGCTTGTTCGTCCGCGTTTAAATTCAGCAATCCAATATTTTACCATGTAATCTGACGGAGCAGACTCACCGTAATGTTTATCGAGCTTTTCTTTTGTCTCTTTCGCCGTTTTCCCTTTCAAATAATGGTGTTTAATCACTGCACGAAATTTGCTTTTTTCCATTTTTCAAGAAACACAAAAGTTGCTTATTTCAAACGACTACAACAAATAAACTAATCGATGAATTTGGGTGAAATTTTAGCAACTGACGTTTGACAGATCGCAGTTTCTAAAAAAAAGTTTTTGTGTTTATGCTGCCATCTAGCACTAGGTAGCTTCAATATCAATCCGCCCTCGTATAAGTAGTAGTAATAGTAAACAACGTATTGGTAATAATGTAAGCTACAAATTTGAATTTACGAGGTCGCAAATATTTGATGGATGGAGGAGTTAAATATCAATATTCCCACTACCTACAATACCTACTGTAACTCCCATAAAACTACTCAGCCTCTCCCTTCCCTCCTCCACTTTCTTTATTTGCTCTATAACCAATTGACATTTTCTCTTTTAAACTATTTCTCTTCACATTCCTTTTGTTCGATTCCTTCTTGTAATTGAATTGATAGTTCTTGAGCTCATTATTGTGTAAATAGTTTAGAGCATCATATACTACCTGCATCATTAATAATTTACGCTTACCAGCATGATTGTTCTCCAATGATTTAAACCCACTCAATGATTTAAAACTCAATGTTACAAATTCACAAACAACATTAAATCTAATTACAGCAGCAATCCACACAAAAAACATACCTTCTTTTATAAAAACCACCACTAAAACTACTAATAAAAAAGAATTTCAACATCAGTTATAATGTCAGCCTTACTTTCAACAATGCAGCAGCCCCAACTACAATCCCAAATGAAACACCGCTTGTAAATGCAGCATCTACAGATGAACAGCGTGACTATTTACGTGGCCAACGTGGAGTGATCCTATCACCGTCTATTCCCGTGAGAGTTGTTCGAGAGTGACTCAACTCGCTAAGTAGTTTGCCCACGGAACGGAAAGCCCATCAAAAATGTGAAAAGTGGACAGTTGCAAAAAACCAAAACCGGGTTTACGAAATTCCGGAAAGAACTAAGAAGCGACACCAAAAACAAACAACCTTAAAAACTTACTGGTTGTGTGGCAAGGAAACTTTTGCTAATCAGTACGCACTTCTTGATGATGAGGAAACCGAACCCGTGTTTGCAGAGAACCCAATCAGAGAACCCCCCTCCGTATTTTATTGACCGAGTCAGCGATAATAAACCGTTAATCACTTTGCTCAATGAAACAGTTAAGGGTGAGTTTGAAACTGTCACAAACCTCTGAATCCAATAAAACAAAAAATTTAAAAAAAAAAATAAAAATATATGTATATTTATATATTACGCAACCCTTGGATAAGGTGTGGCACAAAGGGCTAATATATAAACTTAAAGAAATTCTTCCAAAGAAACTCCACAAACTATTTGCAACCTACATTAAATGCAGAAAATTAATGGTAAGCCAAGGTGACTCTACATCCGACTACTTTGATATCAAAGCAGGAGTCCCTCAAGGCAGTGTGCTGGGACCACTGCTGTATTTGCTTTTTACCGTTGACATGCCAACTTCCGACCACACGGCTATATTCACATTTGCTGATGATACCGCCATACTGAGTAAAAACAGCTCCCATCTTGAATCCTCGCAATGGCAACAGAGCCACTTACTGTCTATTGAATAGTGGCTTAACAAATGGAGAATAAAGGTCAACGAAGCTAAATGTGCACACCTAAACTTCACGTTAAGGAAGGACACATGCCCCCTATTCGCATCAATGGTCAAAACATTCAACAACGCTCTGACATAAAGTACCTGGGAATCCACTTAGACAGACGCTGGGCTTAACAGATTGACTCAAAGTGTGCTCAGATCAAATTGAAACTCCATACCTTAAACTGGCTACTATATAGGCATTCAAACCTTGCCATAGAATATAAGGTACTAATTATACTAGTGTCATTAAGCCTATATGGACATACGGGATTCAACTGTGGGGCACCGTGTGTCCGTCAAACAGGGAGAAACTCCAACGCCTCCAATCGAAAATGTTGAGAATGATCACCGGTGCTCCATGGTACTTGAGGAACATAAACATCTACCGTTACCTGAATATACCCACGATTGAAAATGAAATGGTGAACACCTACAAAACCTAAGCTCTTAAATTGGAGAATCACCCAAACTGCGAGGAATCTACTAAAGCCTCCGTCTACAAGACGCCTTAATAGGTTATTTACCTCAGACCTTATTTAACAACGTATTATTACATGCTGTGGAAACACAAAATATTCGATACAGTGGCTGAGAATATTCCCTAGATATATAAATGCAGTCTTGTAATCTTAGAAAAATTACTGTTAGTTTCTTAACAAAGAAAGTGTCAGTAAATAAATAGATGTAAAAAAAAAAAAAAAAAAAAAAAAATATATATATATATATATATATATATATATATATATATATATATATATATATATATTATTTATATAAGTTAACACAGCATTTATTTTTTACCAGTAAGCACGCCACTTGTTAAGATTACTGAACCGAAATCCAGATGAGACGCATTGTCAGCACTTTCTCGTGCAGGAAGTCAGCAAACCGGAAAAACAGTAAACACCCTCAGAACTAAATAAACGTAGCTTAAGAGTTAATTAAAAATATAAATCAGTTTTTAAAAAGGTTTCAGATGCGTTCTCGCGCAACATAATTTTTTTTTTTTACAAAATAAATATAATTTAGTTTAACTGGCGCCCAAGCACGGGAGACCGAAATAAGAGTGGTTACGATCGGGAGTGTTAAATTCAAGGCCAGACACCACAAGGAGCTGCCGTGCCCACTACATACAACTACCCTAAGGCCTGAGACCTTACGCATGAGCCGCACTAACATGAGTCTACCAGCTTTAGAATCCAGAAGGAATAAACTGCACCCCTCATTTTGTGCGCACCGTGGAGCCCCAAGTAGCCGAAGATAACAAACGGAAAAAGAGTGTAGATAGAGTATTAAAGATTTATGGATCCGAAAGAGGAGCACCCAGATATTTCGGAATATTATCTGTTAGGTTAGGTTGGTTGGGAAGGCGTGTGCGTGTACGAAGTATCCGCACTTCCACTCGGAGACATCTATGTCCATTGTGACTGCCTTCAAAAATGCCAGGAGGAGGCATACTCTACCTTACCCTCGATTTCCATAAACATTGTAAGTTCGATCCCTATTAAATTATTTGGTTTTCCAGATGAAAGTGAGAAGATCCGATAAATCTACGTTCGTTATCTCTTTCAAACTTGTGAAGAAGCGCGACCCCAAACATTGAAGTCGTTTCAACTGTAGTCTCGGACATTGACAAAAAAAGTGATGAATCGACTCTGTCTCTTCTTCATCATGGCAACTCCTACATAGCCCGCTCGACGGCATACACCAATGTTGAAGCACAATGCCCCGTAATGACCCCCGTAAGCACCCTTACTGCAGGTCTGTTGAGTCCTAAGAGAACCTTCGTTCTCTTCATGTCTAACCTAGGCCATAAGGCCCTTGAAATGTCACAGTCGTCACGATTAGTCCATAAGTTATTTGTCATTGCAATAGTGAATTCATCTACGTTCCTAAACACTTCGCATATCGGGATTTGTATTGAGGTATCTGCTTCGTTAATGTCCATTTCAGAGCCCCTTCTGGCCATCTGGTCCGCTAATTCATTCCCTTCTATATCGCTATGTCCGGGAACCCAGCAAAACGAGACATTGTGGGGTCCAATGTTCAGTAGTGAGGTACGACATTTCATTACCAGCTTCGATTTAACTGTCTTGGATTCTATTGCCTTAAGCGCGGTCTGACTATCCACAAAGATAGTTATATTCGAAGGCCCAATTGTACTACTTTGTATCAGTCCGGCTGCATAGACTTCGGCCTGAAAGACGCTGCATGCGTCAGGCAGCCGATATGACTGTCTTGCTTGCAAACCTTCCGAGAAGACACCCGCCCCCGTTCCACCATCCATCTTTGAGCCGTCAGTGTAGATGGTAATGTCAGAATTACGCGTCACAGAGCCTGACTCCTAGTCTTCCCTGGTTGGATAGAGAGTTGGAATTCTAGCTTTAAAGTTCATAGTAGAAGTCATGTAGTCTGTAGCCGTTTCTATATCGGCCGTAACTAACCTTTGACCCTTCCGTCTTATTTCGCTCAAAATTGTACAGTGCCCAAAGTTGGCAGATTTCCACGTGTTGCATTCCCTCAGTCTGAGAGCACACTTGGCGGCACAGCCCTGAATGAATACTCCTAGCGGTAAGAGGTGAAATAATATGTTTAAGCCTTCTTGAGGCGCGCTGCTTACAGCCCCTGAGATTCCCAGGCTAGCATGTCTTTGTACTTTTCCAATACGGGTTAGATTACATTTCCTTTCCAACGCCTTCCACCAGACGATGGACCCGTAGGTTAAAATTGGTCTTATGATTGTGGTGTAGATCCCATACACGATGTACGGTGACAGTCCCCATTTTTTCCCAAAGATCCTTTTACATGTATAGTATGCAGCCAAACCCTTCTTTCTTCTCTCCCAATATTCCTTCTCCAATTTAACTTGGAGTCCAGAATGATACCCAAGTATGTTACCCTACCTAACTTTGGCAAAGAGAACTCAACGATTTTTGTTTTCCTGGTGAACAAAACTAGCTTCGTCTTAGTAGGGTTAACTCCTAAGCCGTTCCGCTCAGCCCATCCGGAAATCTCGCCCAGTGCTGATTCCATGATTTCGCTAATCGTTGACAAGAACTTGCCCGGGATTAGTATGGCAATGTCATCAGCGTAGGCTACAATTTTTGTTCTCTTTGCTTTGAAAGTTTCTAAGATCTCATTTACTACTAAAAGTCATAGCAGAGGTGATAGCACTCCCCCTGCGGCGTACCCCTTGTAGTCCTCGTACTCACCGAGGCCGTCCCCATAGTGGCGTTAATAACCCTGCTTACTAGCATTGTGTTAATCCATGTCACTATGAATTCCTTCACTCCGTGATCTCTCAGGGCCTTACAGATCGCCTCTGTATTTACATTGTTGCCTCCTCAATGTCCAGAAAACCTATATATATGCAAAGGCAATACATGCAAAGGCAAAATTGCTTACACACTATCATAAAATTTGTTTTCGTTTCTTGTCGGCATAGCATCGTCATTGCGACCCATGCTACGAGTATATGCAGGAGGATATCCTATTAACAGGCACAGTCGAAACTCTAAGCACGACATATGTACTTTTGCTTTTGTTTTCCGTTTAATTGATTATTGAAATTTGCAAGTTCAATTGATTGGAAGATTTATAAAGCAACAATTCTGAATTTTGTATTAATTTATTTACAAAAGGATTTTTCTTCTTGATTGACTTCTACCGCTCCTGCACAAACCGCGCCGTAATAAACAGCGTTTCGCAAATCTACTGCAATATGCAGCGTATCCTTGCAGTATATCTCAACCTATAATGCTAAAGTATATACCAAAGGAAGAAAAAAGAACATTTGAAATGATGTTCTTAATTTGTGTAAGTTTCATAATATCACAATAAAGAAATAAATTGGGAAATCAAATATTGTTGAAGAACCACTGCATTTGCATCTTTATAATAAATCATAATCGAACGCAATAATTGTGCTTAGTTATCGATATACGAAAGCATCGATAAGCAGATAAACAAAAAATACAGGCATTCAACGTATCCTCAAGCCGAGAACATCACAATTTATAAGTATTTGAATTAAAAATAGAAAACCTTTTGTAATATTAATTAAAAACAGAACATAATGGCATAAACATTTGTTTATCCTTAGAGCCCGATTGAAGTAGAATAGTTGAATAGTAGTGGCATTGCAAAAGGAAAAAACAAAAACCTAAAATTTTATGTGAAAAGTGGAAAATAATATTAAAAGAACAATTTCTTAACAAAAAGAAAAATCGTTAAATTTATTCGTGCTCTGCGTTATAATTTCACAATCGTTCAAACACTTACATAGAAATGTGTATGCAGTAAGAATAGTCGGCAAGATGGTGCATTTTTGGTTTAAAAAACAAACAGTTCAAAATTTGAAATTATCATAAAGCATAAAGCAAATTATCATCGCAACAACTGCTGCACATATAGCACAGAAGCAAACGAAAGCAAGTGGTGCTAGACAGTGACTGCAAACCGTTGCGTGACGATTTTTTTCTGTTCACTATGGAACAGCTTAAGCGTGAACGGAAATCTATAAAAAGAGCTCTGACTAGAGTTTATAATTATATCAAGGATCACGATGCAAACTTTAATGAGTTGAAGGCGCCTGTTGAACGAATTGAGGAGCAATATAAAAAATATTAAGATATACACATTAAAATGGATTCCCTAACAAATGCCTATTCAGAAGAAACAGAAGGATTCAAGAGAATCGAGATTGAAAACATATATTATGCAATAAGATCAGTTTTTATATCTCGAGTCAATGAAGATGGAGTTGATCAAACTATTGTCATTGCTCCAACACCGCACCACAATTTAACGACAGTTATGAAGACATTATTAGACCACCAAAGCCCAATATTTGTTATAATAGAACACATTGCATGCAGTACAGCGGAGGTCTCAACATCAAACGACACTCAAGCAAGGACTGTATCGCCTTAAGAGTGACAACCGCAACAGGTATTGCAACTGCCACAAAATCAGATCCCAGATTTTGGTGGAACGATTACATGTTAGACACGGTTTCGGGATTTATTTGAAGCAACAATTCACAAGAAGACAAACATAAAGAATGTGGCAAAGCTGGAGTACCTTCAAACCAAATTGAAGGGAGAAGCTTTTTCAATCATCAAACATCATATCACTCCCACTAACGCATTGCTTAACATTGCTTAGCAATTAATTAAACAAAACTATTATTATTATGTTGTTCGATCAACCACCAGTGAAAGCATCTGCAGTAAATGATATTAAACGATTATTTAAGAACACGTATGCAGGTTTCAACGATGCTCAAAGAAGCGGTTAAGCATTGGGATTCAATTCTGCTATTTCACATGGAGAAGAAGCTGGACCACAACATACTCATCTTGTGGTACGCAGGAAGGCTGATGTGTCAGCAACATTTAATTAATTTAGAATTTTTTTAGAACAGTGTGTTTTTGAATTAGAAAACACTAAAAAAGAGGCAAAGCAGGTAACCAACAAAAGTAATTCAATTGATAGAAGCCAGCAACATGTTCATACAGTGGTAGCACCATCCTGGCCACTTTGGGCAAAGGATCACATGCTATCCCAGTGCACTCAATTCAAGGCAATGAACATAGAGTAAAGATATAAGGTCGTGCGCCGCAGCAATTTTAATTGTTTGCAACCGAATCATCAAGCCCCCGACTGCAGCCGATATACGTGCAGACTATGCAAGGAAAAGCACAACACATTGTTGCATTTCACATGAAATAAAATCAAATGATCAGCAACCACAACAACAGGTTTTTTCATCACCTTATCTACAACGAGATCTACAACCATCAGTTGCAATCAATCAAAGGAGCACTGTCAATACAAAGCCCAAGTCAACAAGTCAACATGAGCAGATGCGGACATTGTTACCAACTGCCATAATAATAATTAGAGATAATTAAAACGCTGCCGCCCGATAGACCCATATTGTCAGGCGTTGGTGCAAGCGCAGCGAATTCAACGTGAGGCAAAGTTGAAATTCACAGAAAAGCAAAGTGTTATGCTTAGCAAGCTTAACTCAAAACTTGCCTGGAGTCGAAATTGAAGGTAAACAACTTGATTATTTCAAAAATCTTACACTTGTAGATCCATGTTACCACAAAATCCATTCGAATTGACATGATACTGGATGCCGATGTATATCGGAACTGTCTGGTACACATTTTCTGACATCTGATGAAGCGAAAGCAGATCATCATTTCCAGAAATATGTTCAACAGGATTCCAGTGGCCGTTATATTGTCAAAATCCCTTTGAAAAATGACTTTCCACATTTTGGCGATTCAATAACGAGAGCAATGAAGAGATTATCAGCTTTGGAACGCCGGCTCAATAACGTTAAACAAGTCCAGCAGGAGTACACAAAATTCAGCCCTGAAGGCATTGAACTGGGTCACATGGAAGTGCCGTCCGAATCTCCATCAAATCAAACATATTTTATACCGCAACACGCAATTCTGAAATCAAACAACACAACTACAAACCAGCGAGTGGCTTTTGATGAGTCCTGCAAGTCAACCAACAATCTTTTAGAAAATTTACCACCAGGTTTTCATTCATCCCGAGGATCGGTCGCTACAACGTATCTTGTGGGGAGACTCGCAAGAACTTCAGCCCAGAAAGTACTACTTTCAGATAGTCACATGTATCCAGAGGCAGCTGCTTCCATTACACACCAATTTTATATCGATGATTTCATGTACTGTGCACACAATTCACAAAAGGCTATTGAACTTAAAGAGCTGACTTAGAATAGCCTCAGATAAACTCAATCCCTGAAGAAGACCACATAGAGTCAATCAACGACCATCGCCAGCAGCATAATTATTTTTGGAGCGAGGACGCTTCGAATCATCAGGAATGCCGACTGTAGAGAACGACAATTCTGTCCAAAACTTCAAGAGACCGACATTTGTTTGACGTTTTGAGGAAGAGTAGCGAGGAAACAGAAAGGAAGAGCAGAAGTTTTTTTTATTAAATGTGTTATTTCTGAATTGTGATTAAAAAACACCCGTTTCTGTAAAATGACTGAAATAAACGACAAAGAAATATCTCTCACACACCTTCTTAGCGACGGTTACTCAAGTCATAAGACCTTCACATATCTCGATTCAACACTAACATCATCTACCATACAAAGCCCTACAAAGTAAGTCAGAAATCGAATCTAGCCATAATTATTTATGTATTTCCCAACCAAACACACATATCTGCCAAAATTACACCACGATTTAACTATAAAAGTTTTGACCATCTAGCTAATCAACTTAGCTAGAGCAAGCCCATTAGTTCAAATATAAATAAAGAAGTAGCAAACATACAGAAAATTATTCTACAGAGCGCAAATCTCTTGGTGGATCAAAAAGCTACAGGACTTAAAAATGGAAAGAGATCGACTATGGAATATAATAAAAATGAACATAGCATAAAAAAATATCAAACACAAAAGAGCTAATGCCATATTCAAAAAAGAAATCAAATTTTCGAAATCAAAATTCACGAACGACTTCACTGCAAACATAAACCCTAAAACTCCTACTGGACAAGTTTGGTCAACCATCCGCAGTTTTTTTTTTTTGCCTGAAACCCCCACTGCCTTATTCTATGTAATCTTCTGAACAAAAACCAAATTAGCTATGGTCAATTCATTTCGCCAATATTGGTAAAAATCATCAGACGATAGAGAATTATTCTTCTTTCCTTCTAAATAAACACCTTGGGGTTGAAGCGTTAGTTTTCGTTGAAGCGTAAGTTTCGTTGAAACGTAAATTTTCGCAGAATGGGAATATGCGATTATAGTTCTAGGAACATTAGCCTCTATTCCATCTAGACCGATAGTGCGTGGCGAAGAGTCACATCCTGCCCGAGGTAACCCTGCTATTTATAACAGAACACTACGGATCTAGACTGAGGATTCAATAAACACCTCCCCGGATACAGGGTGTGGAGGAGCAAACCTCTATAAAAAACCTCTGGGTTGGAGTAAGATGTCATACGACCCGTGTCGATGCTCAGCCTGGCTGGGGGCCCAGGTCAAAAAAATAGCCCAGTCTCTAACGGAGTGCTCCGGATACTTGGCGTCCTCCGGTTTTATCTAGCCTTACTCGCGCACACGGACCTCTGCGCGAGCGGACCTCTCTTGTCCGATACTCGTGGGACCACATATGTCATTCAATCTATTTAAAACTTCAAAACCAAAGGAGGGCGGTCCTCCCAAAAAACCGACAGAGGCGATCCTGTCTACCGCTAATATAAGGGTGGCAGACAGATCGATAGCAGCAGGAGGCAGACTCTTTCAAAGGGGTGCTGAAGGAAGAAACCCGGAGGAGGTAGTAAAAACCCACACGCTGACTGCGGTCAGGGGGCGGGGGGCTACCCCGTGGATCTTTCGGCAGCAGATAGTAGAGGGGCCCAGCAGCTCAAAGAAGGTTGCTGGGGTAGGCCAGGGGGGGGGGGGGCGTTTAAACCCGTCCGTCCGTCTAAGCAGGCCTATTATGATAGGAAAGCGGCCATGAGGGTCATGGCCAAACATGAGGCTCTACCCACAGACCAGCTCACTGAGGAACAGGCCAAATCGGTAGAGTGGCAAGGGGGGTGCTATCCGGGTTGGGCAAACCGGCGGGTACAAGAGAGGCGGGTGAGGTCGCTAAAAGACAAAAAGTCGGTGGCCAGAAATACCCATCCTACAGCGACGTTGTCAAAGGTGGGGGTGAGATGCTGGCCATCATCGACCGGAAGGAGGAGGAAGGGGTCATACCCAAAGAGAAGTGGAGGTGGGTGGAGCAAGCGATTGCCGAAGTCTACCTCCAAGTCTTAGAGGAAAACCCTGGACCCCCCCCTTTCTGTCATGCTGCGGGCTGGTATCAGGGCAGGGCCAAACTTATCACATGCGGTGACAGCAGGTCAGCCAACAATTACAAGATCGCGGTAAGCAAGGTTGGCGAGATCTGGCCGGGAGCCAAGCTAGAAGCCGTCAGCAGGGAAGAAGTTCCCAGCAGACCCAGAGCCCGGGTCTGGACTAGCCAGCTGAACCGGAGAGAATAGAGGCGATCTTTAGATCGTGCAACAGGGAGCTGCCAACCCATAACTGGAAGGTAGCGAAGCTCGAGGAGCCAGTGGAAGGAAGGAGGCAGGTGTTGCTGATACTCAACGCTGAGTCCCTTGCCCCACTGGCAGAGAGAAACGGGGTAGTTAGGTTCGGGTTCGTTGATGCGACCGTCCGGATCTACCGTAGCGACGAGCAAGTTTTGGAACCGGAGGAGATAGAGGGTGACAAGGCTAGCGAGGCGGGCGGTGGTGAAGAAGGGTTGTCCAGCAGCCAAAGGTCGACTGACTCAGAGCAGCTGACCGGGGTCGGGCAGCTCTTTGAGGAGGACGACCTTCTTGACTATACCGAAGAAGAGGAGAACGCGGACGTTACGATGGTGGAGGTAAGAAGGACAGATTCTTATGAAGATGATCCAAATCAACCTCCACCATTGTAAATTCGCCTCTGCGAACTTGATGGTCCGCCTGGGTTCCGGTGGTTTTGACGTGGCCCTCATCCAAGAGCCGTGGATATGCGGCAACAAAATCTGCGGTTTGAAGATGAGAGGCTTCAAGATGATAGCCGCTCAGAGCACAGGTAAGCCTCGTGCTTGTATAGTAGCAAAGGATAACATTAACATCATTTTGCTCCCACAGTTAAGTAATGGCGATACGGTGGCGGCAAGCATTGAGCTACAAAATAGCAGTCTCTGGGTAGCCTCCGCATATATGCCTCACGACAAGGTCGCTCCACCAGAGGAGGTTCGGACATTGGTCATGGAGGCAGCCGCAGCCAAAAGGAACTTGGTTGTCTCCAGTGACGTAAACGCACACAACACTTTGTGGGGAAGTTCTAACACTAACGCAAGAGGTGAGTCAGTTTTAGACTTCATTATAGAGAATAAGCTTAGTGTGGTAAATTTAGGCTCAGAGCCGACGTTTATAACACAAAATAGAAGGGAAGTGTTAGATATTACCCTGACCTTCGATAACTTCGCTAACAATATAAAAAGATGGAGAGTGTCGAATGAAAATTCCTACTCTGACCATCGCTATATAGAATACGAAGTGAACTTCCCACGAGCTCCATTTAAGACCTTTAGAAATATACGGAGAACGGACTGGGGGAAGTATAGGAAAACTCTCAGGGCCTCGCTGCCAATAAATCCCCCGTCTGATCCCACAGACCCTGTGGAATTAGACGGGCTGATCAATCAGGTAACCATGGCCCTGAATAGTTCACTGACAGCCGGGGGTAAAACTGAGAGGCAAGGACAAACCACCTTGGTGGTCAATGGATCTAGGCCTTCTCCGGAAGTCCAACAGGCGGCTATTTAACAGGGCTAAAACTTCGGGTCTGCCCGCGGACTGGGAAGCCTACAAGGCTGAGCTAAAAAATATACAAGAAAGCAATCAGAATTGCGCAGCGAAAGTCCTGGCAAAAATATTGTAGGGATGTGGAAGAAACATCGGAAGCAGCTAGACTAAGAAGAATCCTAGCGAGGACACCACACAACATGGGCTACCTTAAAGGTCCGGGTGATGTGTGGAGCGAATCGAGCGAGGAATCTTTGGCTCTTCTCTTAGATACGCATTTTCCAGGCAGTAGCACAGTGGAGGTTAATAACCCGACACCTAGGGGCAGGCAGTCTGAGATAGGGAATGCGATAGTTACAGTCGAGAAAGTTCAGTGGGCCATTAACACCTTTGGTCCATATAAATCTCCGGGTCCGGATGGAATCTATCCAGCTGGACTGTAACAATCACGGGACATAATTACGCCCTGGGTTGTGACTGCAATTAGAAGCTGTCTAAACATGGGCTATATTCCGCTGAGATGGAGAGAAACGAAGGTTTCCTTCATACCCAAGGCAGGCAGGTCCTCTCATGTAAATCCTAAAGACATCAGACCAATCAGTCTCACGTCTTTCCTCCTAAAAACACTGGAGAGAGTGATGGATGCACACTTATGGGAAGCTATACCAACTGGTAGAATCTCCTCGGCACAACATGCATACACGAAGGGCAAATCGACAGAGACGGCGTTACACGTACTTATTGGTATAGTGGAAAAAGCCATCCAGCAGAAAGATTTAGCACTAGCGGCGTTCATTGACATAGAAGGCGCTTTCAACAACATAAATGCGAAAGCCATTACGGGAGCGTTAGAAGCTCTGGGCGTCGATCCTAATATGGTAGCGATGGTAGAGATGATACTCGTCAGGAGAAAAGTAACTGCCAGCTTAGATTCCCACACCTTAAGCAGACAGGTCTGCAGAGGCACTCCTCAGGGAGGAATACTCTCCCCCCTGCTCTGGAATTTGGCGGTAAATTCGTTACTGCTAGCCTTAGAGAGGGAGGGTTGCCATGTCGTCGCCTACGCTCATGACTTGGCAATTGTGATCAGAGGGAAATATCCAAACACTCTTATGGATATTTTGCGCTCTAGCATGGCCACGCTTACTGGTTGGACGGGAAGAAGGGGATTAGGGTTAAACCCTGAGAAAATGGAATTAATCCTCTTTTCTAAGAAAAATAGATCTCCTGAGGTCTCCCCGCTAACATACAAAGGTGTGGAAATTCCGATGAAGGAGACAGTTAGATATTTGGGACTAGTACTAGATAGAAAACTTACCTGGAAACCCAATATTGAAGAAAGAGTCTGGAAGGCCAATATTGCTTTGTACACATGTAAAAAAGCGGTCGGAATCAGGTGGGGGCTATCCCCACGAATTATGCACTGGCTATACATTTCGGTGGGCAGACCCATATTGCTATATGGAATACTGGTATGGTGGCCAGCCACTCAGAAACAAAGCTATTTGAAGCTTCTGAGCAAGGTCCAAAGAACGGCTTTTTTATGTATCTCTGGTGCCTTAAGGCCCACGCCTACTAAAGCTTTAGAAGTAATACTCTACCTACCTACATTAGAGCTGGTTGGGAAACAAGTGGCCGCCACATCAGCACTAAGGCTGAAATGTGCGGCGTTATGGCATGATCGGCAGATTGGTCACTCGACTATTGCACATACCTGGAGTAGCTCTATCCAACACATTGACCACTCTATACCTAATCTCAACTTTGATAGGCACTTCCAGACATATATTCCATCTAGAAGAGAGTGGCAAACACCAATGCCATGGAGAAGGGGGGAACTTAATTTCTACACTGACGGATCCAAACTTGACGATAGAGTCGGTTTTGGAGTTTTCTCACAAGAATTGGGACTGGAACTTTCTTTCCGTCTCCCCGACCACTGCAGTGTTTATCAAGCAGAGGTCCTAGCCATAAAGGAGGTAGCCGTCTACTTAAATAGACATGCAGTAACAAAAATTATTATAAATATCTACTCGGATAGCCAGGCGGCCATCTTGTCAATGAATTCGATGGCACTGAAATCAAAGGTTGCTCAGGACTGCCGAGCAGCCCTAAATGATATCAGTACCGTTTTCAAGGTACGCCTGATATGGGTTCCGGGGCATAGAGATATTGCGGGAAACTGTAGGGCTGATGACTTAGCCAGACGGGGTACCAACCTTCCTTTAGGCATGGACAGATGTGAAATTGGAATACCTATTGCCACCTTAAACTGATGCTGAAGGATAGGGTCGTGCGTGAGACCAATGGGTCTTGGGCACAAGAGGTCACTTGCTTAACGACTAGGCTAATGTGGCCGGAACTTAATAGTAGGAAAACTAGAGACTTGCTTGCCCTGCCGAGAGAGAATATCTCTAAGGTCGTGGCATGTATAACTGGTCACGGGCTTTTCGGCAGAGATGCTCTCAGGCTGGGAGTATTCTCTCATGAATACTGCAGAAGCTGTGGGGATGAGGAGGAGGAGGAGACTGTGGAACATCTCTTCTGTAGTTGCCCCTCTCTGGCCAGAAGCAGAGCGGGCTCTTTAGGCAAATACGCTTTTAGCTCTCTTACAGAGGTGTCTAGCGCGAAGATCAAACAAATCCTGCGCTTTATTAGGGCTTCAAAATGGTTCGACGAGTGAATCGGAGGTGCGTTGTGGCGCGGTGGTATCACAATGGACCCATGGTGGTCTGAGTGAGCTGGTCCTTGAACTGGCTGCCACATTAACCTAACCTAACCTAACCTAAATAAACACCTCTCTATAACCTCAGCATGCAATTATACTCCGTGCAAAGGCCCCCAGCTCATTTAAAACAAAAACACCTCAATCGAACTTTCTCTTGCACTATCCAAATTAAAAGGGCGTACTCCTAGCATTGATAAAATTTCATATCCTATGATAAAATCTACCCCCTTAGCTATAAAATACCGAATCATATCCCTTTACAACAACTTCCTACCAGAATTCTTCAAAAATAGCCTCGTTATCGAAATTCTCAAACCCAATTTAGATGAATCCTCCATCAATTCATACCGATCCCTTAAATCCCAGCAGCTTTACCTATCATACCACCTCCAATGTGGCATCCCCCAGGCTCCCCTTTCTGTAATCCTAGGTTTCACAGAAGTAGATTTATTGTCTAGCGCAAACCAAATTCCATCTTAATATATGATAAATGGCGATCAACGCTTGAAACCTCTTGTGGGGATCTAATACCTTCAAATCAAGCTACCGAATATAAAAAAATGTATCATGTAAGAAAGTTTAATTATATTCAACGGTGTATAACAAAAACCCTTCTTCACACAATTCACTAACTAATATTGATTTTAAAAAAATTTCTCCACAACTTATCTTTCTATGCAACTGATAGATCCCATATTGCAGTGACCATAACCTTGAAACTTGATACCCAACCTTCCTGCCTCCTCATTTATATAGGTATTACTCTGCTTTAGTTAGAAGAATATATAGATTCCTATACAGCCATATTTAAATAATATGGATCTAAACGGAACGGTTTTACTTTCTAATTCCACAAAATCTGTTCTTTGGAAAAGGAACGCATTTTGGAAAAATCTTCCACAAAAATATACAGGTTATCCATCTGCAGTTTCATGACATAAAAAATACCCAATTTTTCAATGGTTGCAATATTAAAATTGGAGAGCAATGGCTTACATGATTTTTCTTGTACTCCTCATAATGAAAAACTAAACGATGGTATAAGACAGATACGAATCAATCTAACAGATTTGAAAGAATTACTAAATTCAGACATACAATTGAGAAAGAAAACTTTAAAGTTTCATAAATAAAATGCATACATATACATACAGTATTACTTTATATTAGCACCTAGTTACTGGACGAGTCATAAGCGATTAGATGTAACGTAATGACAAAAACATTCAAATATTTTGGATAAATTGGGAGGCTTTCACACAGTTACTTGAAGGGCATTTTGCACGACGAAACAAAAATATAGATTACCATTAAAGCTATTTGGAATACACTGAATTACGTCCTGGAATATTAATAACATAGCAATCACATTAGTAATCCTTAACATTAATACAACAGTTACAACATTATAATACAACATAAATTTACAAATGATTTGAAAGTATTAAATACATCTAGTGGAATTGACATAAACCAAAGATTTCCATGTTGCCCGGTCAGTACTAATTAACGCCAAATGAGCTCAGTTTATACTATCAATACGTCACAAAGGACACGCCCAAAGCAAAACGAGAATACAAACATTTTCTATTGCGAACAGTTTGTAGTAAATATATTTGATTATTGGAGTACATATGAAAATTCAATTCATAAACTAAATGTTTTATACAATTTTTTTGCTCTAATCTTAAATTTATCTTCGAAAAAGTAACCAAGTTTTTAACAATCGGGTTTCTTTTGAAAGTGCGCCAACAATCGCAGCTGTTAAGTTATTTTTCATTTTCTGATTAAGTACATTAACTAATCATCTGTCTCGATATTTAAGTGGCAGTCCTTTAGTCCAAGCATTGCTAATGGCGGTAGATATTCAATGCTCTAACAAATTATTGTCATATACACTTTCAGTTCCTTATATGTCCACAATTGGGACTATGCTGGGTCTTAAGAGTCACTGCCGCTTCGAGACTCAATGGTTTGTGTTTATAAACAGCGTGGATTCACTTTCAAAACAAAGCGGCACACCTGTGTCGATGTCAGTGAAATTGAGGTTCTTATAGTTGCTTCTCTGTGTATTCGGTGAAGGTGTTCGCCAGTCGATTATCTGATATCAGCCATTTCCAGTTAGAAATGTAGCAGTTGGGCTGTATTTAGAATGCATTTGTTACACTGTAGGGTTATTGCAGCCAATAATAAGTTTCTGTGAGATCTGTGTACGAGTCATCTGTAAAAATCAATTTTATAATTATATATAGCCACATTAGTACTAGCACAGTCAACTTAACAACTGTTTGTCCAAAGATGAATAAAAAAATGATATTAAAAAGCACTGTGTCCTTCGCAAACATTAAGACACAAATAAAAGAAAACAATTTACCAATATTTTGTTAGAAAATTAGTATCTATTTTAACATGCACGGACTAGAATTCATGTGAGCTTAGGTTCGTGGCATTGGAGTCAATGCCTTTATATTGGAGCTGATAATTTAGAAGGTTCTATATCAGAGCTTCAAAATTCGAAGGCTTAATATAGCACATTAATGTTGCACAACTAGTAGATAATTTATCTATGTTGTTAATATAGTGGAGTAACCGTTACATAAAGTGAAACGTAATGGGCTAAATCTCTTAGCAGTTACCTGAATTCAGTGTCACTGGTGTTTATCATGGAAGATATGTATATTCAATTCCATTGTCACAGCAGGCTTAACGAAAACGCTATGCAGTTTCCGAGCGCAACTTCAGTAAGCTTCAACTAAATCAGTATTAATGTTTTTTAAATATGCACTTTAATTGTTTTGATTTCCGGGAATTAGCAGGTGGTGTATTGGTTAAAATATGTGAAGCATCCAATATAACCACACAAATGGGTGATCGTTGGATTATCAGGCAATGAGGATTATTCAATTCCGATAAAAAGGCTCTCATGTGGGAATACTCATATTAACCCTGTAACTCCTATTTAGCTGGTGGAGCGGCTATGTGAGAGGCAGCCAAAGTAGGCAATTTCTGAAATAAGAAAATTGTATATATTATACAAGAATATATTCATTTACTATTTATATATGTGTTTATGTAAGTACAGCAAACCCATTATTAAAAACTTATTCAATGCGTCAAATACACCAATTCGACGGAGCGTAGTTCTCCGGCAAATACGATCGTATTACACACACCAGTTCCTTAGTTTTGGTAACTGCTGGTAAGAATCAACCTGCTCTGTAACCAAGGTGTGATACATTTCAGAGCCACTGTTTTTCTTCGTACCTTCGGAATTGTCAAACACAAGCAATCTCCGATTAGCTATTGTTCAAAATAAACGAAATTAAGAAGAATGGAGAAATGCATAAGAGCTGCTTAAAGTGGTACACAAAATATATAAAATAGACTCATAATTTATTTTACTTTTCAGTATGTGAGTGAGAAACTACACATATACATATGTATATACACATCTATATATATATAAATCAATGGATTAATATAATATAAAGAATATGAATATATAAATATTATATTAATATAACTTATTTCAATATTTACCTTAATAAACCTAATTATAATAAAATTTTAAATATATTCTTGTTACCCATTATTCGATGTTTTGCTTTCTGCACTCTCAACCGTTTATTTAATTGTTTTATTAGAAAATGCATCCGGTATTTATAAAAGAAGGATTTAGCAAACGTGGGCAATTTAATAGCTGAACTTATCACAACTAATTGACTTTGCAAATTGGGTGCGTGCACAATTTCATTCCCATTTGTTGTATTAAAATGTTTTCCAAACTCTTTATTTTATTTAAAAAATTGTTGGAAGCTTTCTTTAACCAATCTTTAGATACTTGATCCACCAAAGTACCAGTCTCTATATTCTCCTCAAAGTCTTCCAATTTGAGTTTACTAATTATATATCCTGCCACATATTCTAATCCATCCTCATGCAGACTTTCGGTATCAGTGTTAGAAATGGCCTCTAGTTCCGGTGGAAGGAGTTCGGGCACACTATCATTCTCAACAATGTTTTCAGACTCGAGAGCATCCATAGGCTCGATTATATCTTGAGAGAGTGTTACGATACTGTCATTTGGAATAGCAGTGCTCTGAGAATTAGAATGTTCACATGATAGACTTAACCTTTCCATGTTGTTTCCCTCCACATTACCGGTTCCACTTAAAAATTTTGTATTTCGTGCTGATTATTTAGAGAAAAATGTTTTAATGTATATCTAAGTTTTTCAATAAATCCTACTATCATAATCACATTGCAAGACAATAACTCAACATTGAACAAGCACAAGCTCCTTTGCTGTAAAAACACATAATTAGTAAATATTTAACGTCCACAAAAGTTTTTTGAGAAAAATACCTGGAGTATATTTTCGTAGTCTAAATTTAAAATCTTTAGGGCTGGGATGATCATGTAGCCCTCCTTTGCTGCGAATGGCTCTAAAGAAGTGTTCAAGAATATCCTGGTTTAATCTGTAAGTGCAAATATATTGCATTCTGTACCTCTTCCATAGATATTCATGCAGCAAGATAAGCGAAATGTCCGACAACAAAATACCCTTTTTGAAGGGAGCTAAAGTATTTTTCTGGGAATAATTGGTTTATTCACTAACATGTCCATCCTATCCAGATTTTCTTTTTATTTCGGTAGATCTCTGCCATATGGTTCTTTTCCAGGGTAGTGTAATGTCGTTACCTTGGAGTTGTGAACATCAAACCAATCGTTCACTAACTGAATAAAATCTGCCGTGTCGTGTGGAAGATCAAAATTTTTTCCAATCGATGCACAACGTCTTATTGCGTTAGCAGTCGTGTGTGAAAAAAGCTGCGCTGCTAATTTCACTTTTTGTCGGCCTAAATTTTATAAACGTAAATATATTTATACATTTTTTAAATTGGAAAGGAAACTACTATATTTTTTACCTGCTTGTCGAATGGATAAATGATCTTCGGTTAATTTATAGGTAATAGACACGTCAGATCCGGACACATGCTGCATGAGTTGTTTTATTGTCTGTGTTGTGACAATATTCTCATTCCACAATATTCCAGAATCTAAATAGTGGTTTCTTATGAGCTTCAGCAGATGTGGACCGTTAACAAAAACAGACACTTTGTCACCCATATTGCATGGGTTTTGGAATCAAGACTAATCTATTGTATTTAAAATATATTTGTATTATATACCTATTCATTATTATAAAGCAACTCACCAATGGACACACCAAGTTCTTTCCACAACGATTGATTTGTTGTACCCATATCAGAAACAATGGCAACGAAGGGGAGCTCACGTTGTGAAGAGCTTCTATAATACTATATATTATAGATTTAGTCATTTTACAGTCAAAACTACAAAATATAGGCTGCTTCCAGGAGGCCTTTAAACCTCGCACCATTGCCACTTGAACATAATTCGTGGGCTTTCTTACTATATCTTCTGAGGAGTCGTACTCGGATACAGCAGCAATTTTCATCTTATCAAAAGAGACTATACAAATTTTGTCCTCCTCCGAGAGATTGTTTACAAATCTAATGCAATCTATGGGAAACCGCATTATATCCTCCTCAATATGAATTTTGTTTGCCCACATCTGCAGTGTTATAAAATGTGGTAAAGGGTATCCTTTGCTAAATTAATTTCTATACGCTATTGGACCTGCAGCTTGTAAGCATATAGCATTGGTCACATCTTCCCAACGCCAGTTCGCCCATTTATCATCAGTATCGCATAACCCTTTTATTTGACCCATAGTAAAAAGTTCGTGTACTGCTATGCTCAGACGTTTATTGCTCTCCAATTGTAGCTTCAATTCAGTGATTTCAGCCTCCAGCTTATTCACTTTTTCCCTAAGAGCTTTGTTTTCATTGATTTTTGCAGTCTTAGTAAAACCACTAAAACATTAATATTTCAAAAATAATCATATCAACTCTTAATATAAAATATTCTTTAAATATTTAAACTTACTCAGTTTGCGCGGAGGAATTAACAACACCAGTACCGTCAACTATCCATGAACAGCTGTCCTGCAAATTCACACTGGAAATGGAGAAAGAAGGCACAGCACTTGGCAGCAACCGTTTTATTGCACACACATCTCCAGGACCATTTATGAAATCACTGGGCAAAATATTGGCAAATAACTGCCTTTTTTTTTTAATTAACACCACATACATCGACCCACTGTTGTTGGAAATACTCAGTTTCGAACACGGAAAAACGTTCAATTTCCTTTACGCGAGTATTTTCTACACATACCACATTTGCTTTGCATATTGTTTATTTTTTAATCTTTTAATGTTCAAATTTCACATAAATAACAATTGCAAAATTCTTACTCATCAAAATCAAAACCTAATTTGCAATTGTTTGCATATTTGTTTTGGTTGCACTTTTCTCAAGATTCAATTTTGACAGCTACCGAGAGAAAATTGGTTAAAAAAATTTTTCTTGCAGCCACCACGTAAGTAAATTCACCTTGTGTTTACTCTGAAGAAAGCTTTGATGATCGAAATGTCAAACTGCTTTAGTTGTGCAAGGAACATTTTGATATTGAATGCAGTATTGAACGGGAACATGGACTGGAACATTTCTGCATTGCCACATTTTCAGTGGGGAATATTTACCAATTATGTGACGCGCCACATTGCATTGCATTGTTGTTCAGATACCCTCCCTTTGCTGCGCGTTTCCATTAAATTGCATGATTCAAAATATTAATGGAGGGTAATTTTAAGCTATAAAATCACTGTTGTAAGTGTCTCTACGTGTGTAAGTTATAAGTTCGAACTGTTAGAATAGGAGTTTCTTTATGGATATATTCAATGTTGTCTACTGCGTTGACACATTGGACACTTTTCGGAAATTTGAAAATAAAAACGTTGCATTTGAGTTATCAGTTTATGGTGAAGTCTCATTCGAAAATTTTTTAAATAAAACAATTAATAATAATCCTAATAATGCTGAGGTTTTTCTATTTCTGCACAGTTTTTCCTTACACCACGAAGAACTTAGTTTAATTTTTCTTTTAATTTTGATTTATAAAGAAAAGAGGCATTTCAAAAGCATTCCAAAAATAATACTATCGAATATTATTGATTGTTTAAACAACTGAAAATCTAGCATAGTATAATTACAAAAATTGATCGATTCTGAAAGAAAAAAATTTGCGCTAAAAGAAATTCAAATAAAAGCTATCAAGCATTTTTAAATTCCTTTTTTCTGGTTTTTCTTATATACAATTTGTTTTCATTAGCAGCAGATTTTGTACAAAAATGTTCTCATACCTGAATGCCGAATATCTAATAAGGTCTCTATACAATTATACTTTGTATTCATAGTCTTTAAAGTAGACACCAAAAGAAAACTTTAATTGTATAAATAGTTAGTTTGTAGGAATATTAAGTCAATTGATTTAGGTGTTTATATTTTTTAAATTTATTTGTTCAAGAATACGCAATTCAGCATATTCAGGCTACATTTATCTGCTTCAGTATAAACATATACTTTTCCTTTTGTGAAATTCGTGAATCTCACGAATGAACCAATATAAAAGAATTTTTACCTAATTCTATTTCTGTTGGGTTTTCTGAATGTTTGTTCAGCCTAACTAAACAGTCAAATAGTTTAAATATATCAGTTCTTCCTAACATCTATTGGAAAGACTAAAAATAATTCCTTTCCTACACTGAAGACAAACTGTTTACTGTCCAATCCATCTTCCACTTTTTTTTCTATCAGTATGATATTTACCAAACATATTTTAACACAGTTTTGAACCAAATTGTGATGTTGGAACCAAGATGTGTCAGGTACAATGGATGGTCTACTGCAACGTGGCAATCTGTCAAATATTGCTGAAGAGACACCACATACTGATCATGTCATAGAATGCTGATGAACCACCACAAAAAGATGATGTACAGCTACATGTGATAACCTACTGCAATATATTTAAGTCCATATTAGTTAGCACAATCTGCTAGATTTGATTAGTTACTTTTATACTCTCAGATACTGGTGAGGAGCTTATACGAGTAAACAACTGAATATATCAGATGTATATAGCACCATATGTGCCAACAAGTACTAATTAAGTACAACAATACAGTGACGTGCTAAATGGTTTTCAAAAGTTACCGCAAGACAAAGATGTGCGAGCTGATTGGCAATGTGTGCAATAGTAGTAATGGGCCACTATAAGAGAGTTGATAAGCTACTGCAACATGATGCTGTGGTATTTAGAGGCCACCACAACACAACGTTGTACGAAAGATTGTTGATGATACTTTACAACACCGAGAAGTGTCAATGATATTTCAGCTAGAGGTGATAGATTACAGCAATAGGATGATGTTAAAGAGCTATCAAAACATGGTGATGACCTAGACTATTAATGGACTTGACAACCTAAAAGTGTGTCAGCTAGATCTGTTGTCACTAGTGCACAGTGATTTGGTGTGTCTTGATAAGTGAATCAACCAACACCACGGAATAGATATGTCAGAAAAGAATGCGGATTGATGTGCCGAATGTTCCACCGGGTATTAATTAAAGACAACAACATAGTGAATCGCCAAATAAGCCACCAACGAGATAAAGTCGGATAAAGCTAATCAGCCCTACAAAACGAGGTCTGTAAGTACAGAATCGAAATAAAACAGGTAAACTTCATTTTGTGCTTTTTCGTTGAATATAAAGTTTTAATTTTCGAATTTACCCTATATTAGAATACTAAGAGTTCTGGTGACGGACATATATAACCTCCGCTACCGTATGCATCGTAGCATTACGGTGGAGGAGCCCCTCAAACGGAATGGTCCAGTACAATGTACTAATTGCCAAGAGTTCGGGCACACTAGATCCTATTGGACACTACGTAGTGTCTGTGTTGCCTGTGGTGATTTACACCCTACATCAAAATGTACCAAGACCAGAACTGACATTGCGACTAGAAAGTGCAGTAATAGTGGCGGTAACCATACTGCCAATTACAGAGGTTTCCCTGTCTACCATGAAATTAGGAATAAGGACCCTCAGCTAAAGAACAAGCGCACTCAAGTTAGTTCAAATTCTTGTCATTGCACAACCACAGAAGCCAATTTTATATTGCGACACAGGGACAACGTACGCAGGGGTGCTTAAGTCAGGGGGCGACCAGCAGACGGGTAGCGGTACAAATCATCAGAACTTTGAAGGAATGATAACAACGCTCACCCAATGTATGACCCAGTTTATGACTTCAATACAAACTATGATCTAAGAAATTATGAGCAACCAAAATCAGCTCATGCAGCTTCTGCTATCTCAGAAATGAGCGTGTTGAAAATCTGTCAATGGAATGCAGACGGTGTAAGCCAGCATAAGTTAGAAGTCAATAAATTTCTACTCTCGAATGAAATCGATACACTTCTCATATCGGAAACACATTTAACCGAAAAGCACAATTTTTGTAAAGCAGGTTATAAATTTTATGACACAAAGCATCCCGCTGGTAAAGAACATGGTGGCACTGAAATTTTAATCAAAAATAGAATAAAACATTTTGCTATGGAAGTGTACAACAAAGATAACCTTGAAGCAACATCAATTTGTTTGGTCGGATGGGATGATAACATAACTATTTCCGCTGTGTACTGTCCTCCAAAATTCTGAATATCAACAAATCAGTTTTCAGATATCTTCTCTTCACTGAGAACAAGTTTCCTAGCTGCTGGCGACTACAATGCTAAACACACCCACAGGGGCTCACGGCTGTCAACGCCAAAAGGAAAACAACTGTATAAGTTCATGCTTTCTGGCAAGAAGATAGATATCATCTCTTCAGGACAACCATCGTACTGGCCAACAGGCCCACGCAAGATCCCTGACCTTATAGATTTTGGAGTTACTGGAAACATAAAACGAGAGCAATTAAAACCCCTCTCTTCAGATCACTCCCCTATAATAATATACCTCAACAAAAAGCTACACCCTCCATTCGATTTCATACCCCTTAGTACCAATTGGCTAAAATACAGAAAATACGCTAGCTCTCACCTCGTTCTTAAACCACGTCTCAAAACTAATGAGGAATTAGAAACGTTTCTGGAGCTATTTACATCTACCCTAAGACTAGGTGTGCTGCACGCCTCGTACAATCCCGAAAATAACTGTGACAACTCTAGACACCCAAAAACTTCAACTCAAATTGATCTTCTTCTAACTGAAAAAAGGTGGACACGTCGAGAATGGTAAAAATTCAGATCTCCTTTCCTAAAACGGAAGTTATCTCTTGCAACCGAAAACTTAAGAAACGCCTTGCGTCAAGAATCAGAGCGTAGTTTGGATCGGTATATTCAAAATCTTTCTACAACTGACGTTACCAACTACTCCTTATGGAAAGCTGTCAGGAAAATGAAATCACCTATTAGCGGAATTCCACCCATTCGAACATCAAACGGGAAATGGGCAAGAACTGATGAAGAAAAGTCTGCTGTTTTCGCAGAACATTTAAGGGATGTCTTTACACCAAACCCACCTCGCAGTAACACAACTTATTAGTATCATCGCCAGATTACATATGCTCGCCTATTAAATTAAAACACAAAGAAATAGATTATACAATTAGAAACCTTGCTCCCAACAAAGCCCCAGGACACGACCTCATTACTGAGAAAATGATCAAGGAATTGCCACAAGTAGCGATCATCGTGCTTACCTCAATATTTAATGGATGGCTTCGTCTAGGATACTTTCCCGATACCTGGAAATTGGCAATAGTTTTAATGATTCTGAAGCCAGGAAAATATATATGTCCCAATCGGCATTCTATAGACCGATTAGCTTCCTGCCAATCATGTCAAAGCTTTTCGAAAAACTTTTTCTTGGTAAATTAATGCGGCGTCTAAATGAAAAACGCATCATTCCTCATCACCAATTTGGCTTCCGCGAATATCATAGCACAGTAGAGGAGGTTCATCGCATAGTTAACGAAATAAAAAATGCATTTGACAAAAAGCAATACTGTTCTGCCATCTTTTTAGACGTAGCCCAGGCGTTTGACAAAGTATGACACGAGGGGCTTATCTTCAAAATCAAAAAACTGTCGCCTGCAAAAGCACACCAAATACTGGAATCGTATCTTAGGGGCAGGAAATTTAAAGTAAGAATTATTAATGCTTACTCTAGAAACTACGACATCAAAGCCGGCGTACCACAAGGAAGCGTGCTAGGTCCCGTGCTGTACCAAATATATACTTCGGATCTGCCTACAGACAATCATTTAACCCCAGCAACTTTTGCCGATGACACTGCTATCCTTAGCACTCACCCAAATCCCAAAATTGCATCTCGTGATCTAGAAGACCATCTTGTATTAGAAGAAAATTGGTTGGCAGACTGGCGAATTAATGTCAATAAATCAAAATGTACGCAGATCACATTTACTCTAAAAAAAGGTGAATGTCCAGCTATAAAACTAAATAATGTTCCTGTTCCACAAAAGAAGCAAAAGAAGCGAATCTTGACAGACGATTGACCTGGAAGCGCCACATTAAAGCCAAGAAAAAGCATATGTTACTTAAAGCTAATAGCCTACATTCGCTTATGCACAATCAATCCAGATTGAGTTTGGAATACAAAATACTCTTGTACAAACGTATAATAAACATATGGAAATAAAAAAATAATAAAAAAATAATGATATGCATAAAATATATGTACATCGCCATGGTATAATTCTCACACACATGTAAAGGTAAAGAAATTTTCGAAGTCGGTATAATCTTGTTGGCGGATGTGGTGTTGCCTTTCTTCAGAGTTAATTTGGAGCAAGAAGTCCAGTGTTTACACTGTTGCTTGATTACTGGTGTACTGTGATAGGTCACTCCCAGATAGGAATCGATGCCACAAGTACCTCCAATTCTGCTATAAAATCGCCTAGGAAATAGACGTGCCGATTTTGCTTAAAACTTTTTAAATCCCAATTTCATAGCTGGGAGACTTGAGACGGTATTATTTAATAGCCACAAGAAAGTCGAGCATATATAGATTTATGTAGGTGGGCGTACTATAACACCACATCCTAAATTAAAAGAATCTTTTGAGATTTTTAAGTGACAAAGTAACAAGAAGCCTAGATGAAACTATTATGCAATAATAAATGCACTGGATAGCCGAGGACTCTGCTATGTAGTGTAAATACCTCCATTATAAAATAGGCAGGACGCATCCAGCGCAAAAACTATACTCCCAGAAGTGACTTTGTTACATGTTGTGAGAATAAAACAGCAAACGAATAAGTGGGAAACTTGGCAGCACTGTTTCAACTGCTTTTTAAACATTTACTTTTTCTATATATTTTTATTCAAACTCATCAGTTGAATATAATTTAAATCAACACAATAATATTAAAAATGAAAAAACAAACTCCAAATATAAATTTTTGTTTTCTTTAAATTTAATCAGCTAAAATAAAAAAATCCCACGGGAATTTTTATTAGTAATTTTTAATCTCGCTGGTTTTCAAAAAAATTTCAATTTGGAAGCACTTTCTATCGGGGATAGAAAAATTCGCTCGTTTCATCCGAGTATAATTAACTCGATAACTTTCTCCGTATGGCCTATTCTCGATAGTGTGGCGAATCGATTGCGCCTATAATGCAAAGTTACTGCTGGGTAAGTTTTCCTAAAATAGTTGTCTGTCAACAGGTCTGGCGTAAGGCCAAATCCAATGTATTTCGCTAAATCTATATTATACTCGTATATTGTTTTTTCAATATAAATCATTATTGATCTTTGTTTCGGGGAGTTGTTGTGGAGTGTGGTAAAATACTTTCAATGTTAATTAATATTTCGTCCATATATTGTACGTATTGATATCAAATATTGTGCTACCCTTCGAATCTCCAATAATTTTAAATTTAAACAAAATACATTTTAAAATTAGCATGTCACAACAAACCCGATTATTTAAAACAAATAACTTACATTATTGCAATCTATTTAATAGCAATATATAACCAAAAAACGATGACAAACTAACAATTTACGAGCAATTAATACGAATACGAAAATACGAAGGATGGGTAAATTCTTCCATTCAAAACCGATTTTTAATAACTGTTTCAATCCACACAATTGTATTTCGTTTCAGAAAATCATACATATTTGCAAATTTTCCCACTTCTAGTTAAGTTTGAAGTTTGGAATACGCTGCTTTGAATTTTAACGAAAGAGAGAAATTTACAACTCTCCAGAAACGATGAAGCGCAAAGCGTATAGAATGAGTATAGAGATCTTCTATGCTCTGTGAGTATATTCGTAATTTATTGTGTGTATTTGCATATTTTCGAAAGGATTGAGCGCTAAAAACGAACAAATACCTCAGATACTTCCTAAAAAAATAAGGAAGCAGATAGAGTAAATGCTTGCCGTTTTAAATTTTTTCGAAAAGTGGGTGCACTGAAGTAGGTGCACTCGTAAACGAATCAATCGAAACCTTTCGTGCAGACATTTAGGCAGAAAATGGGAAATGAATCTTGGGTTGCGTCTGCTTAAACATTTACAGAATACAATCAAGGATGATAGAGAAGAACATTACGCATTGCGCAGGTCCGTTAATATTTTCTTTCTGAGTTTCACATTCCGTTGCTGGGCTGTGACGTCATAGTAGTTATAAATACATAATGGAGAGAGTGTATTTTAAATAAATAATTAAATCAATAAGAAAGTAAAGAGACAATTGTAAAAAATGAAATGTGCGGTGGCTGGTTGTAATAACTGGAATGGAAGTAAAGCGTCGGAGTGCAGTTTTTTACCTTTCCGTCTGATGCGACTGTTTGGAAAAAATGGATAAGTTTCTGCCGGCGAAGAAACGCTTTCAATCCGAAGACCAGCTTCATTTGCATGGAGCATTTCACAAATGATGACTTTGCAAATAGCTTGAAGTATCAAATGGGTAAAATATAAATTATTGCTGAAATTCTACAATGCGTCCAGGCTTCACGACGCAGAGATTGTTGAACCGCGGCGCTGTGCCAACAATTTTCAAACCAACTTTTGAAAATCCGGAGCAGCGAAAATAAAAAGATTGTCGCTAAGCTACTCCAATAGCAAAATGTCGCATCTCATAATGGTAATAAAAAATCAACTATAACTATAGGGATATAAAGTTAGAAGTTTTAGAGAAGCTTTTGGTAGAGAGCTCCGTGCCCAAAGAGGTTCTTAGTGTGGCTGCAGAAGACCCGCGTCCAAGAGATGAGAACAAGGAAAACTGTTTCCTCTATCCTACAAATAGACTCATAGATGCCTCAACATCACGAGGAATCGTAGATAATAACAGAAATGTATTTGATGAAGTAGAGTATTAGCAAAATCAAATGTAAGTACAATAATAAATTTAAGATTCAAAGAATAATTATTTTCAAATGTGTAATATGTATATTTTATACTACTCATGCACTCAGGGAGAAAAATTGGCGTCTGCGACAGGCACAAAAGAAGAATCGCAGGGAGCTCATTGTACTGAAGAGTGGTTATAAACTTAGAGTCAGAGAAAATTTTGTAAACTATTAACATAGTTTTAATATTATTACTTACACTAGTTTACAAAATAAAATTTTTTTCATGTACATTTGATGAGAGGTGACTTTTCTTATGTATTTTCATTTGCTGAATTTGAAAATCAAGGTTAATTTTTTTCATGGAATAGTTTTTGAGATATTGTAATTTTTGTATTTTTTCGACCTTTTTTCACGTGACAAATCATATCTCGAGCTAGAAATGTCCGATTGGGTCGTTTTTGGTACCAAATGCAAGGTATTGAGATGACGAACAAACATGTATAATCGGATCTTTGATTGGTAAAGCCAGGATGAGGGGGCACGAAACTCATTTTGTGTTTATTGTTGATATGCGCACAAAAAAGGAACCTGTGCACCTTTTGGAAAGAAGTGTGACAAGTGCGGGCGAATGAATCATTTTACAAAGGTATGTCATAGCGGAGGTAACATTCATGAGTTGTCGGAGGCGAATGAGGACCAGGAGCAGGTGTTATATATTGATTAAATAACTATAGTTGATAATATTGTAGTTGATAAGAATATTAAAAGAGTTGATGAGCCGTGGCACGAAATAATTAATATTAAAAACCACAATGCAAGACTTAAATTAGATACTGGGGCAGATGTAAACATTTTGCCTTTACGAGTATTTTCACTTATTAATGCAAATCAGAAAGTAAGTTTTGGGGAAAACTTCGTTAATATTGGAAGCATATGGGGGTTTTCGCATTAAACCTGAAGGCCAAGTGAGATTAACATGTGATACAGGAGGTAAAAAATTAACATTGAATTCTCTAATTGCAGAAGGAAATATACAACCAATTCTTGGTCGACGAGAAAAGGAGCTGACTTTTATACGGTGCTAGATTTAAAGAATGGTTTTTACCAAATCGAATTGGATGAAAAGGTAAGTAAGTTGTGCACTCTTAGTACACCATTTGGTTGTTATCGATTTAAACGATTTCCTGTTGGCCTCAAAATTGGCTCAGAGCTATGTCAAAAATTCTTTGGAAATTTTAAAGGGTTTGTGATTCAGTTAGATGACATTCTTACAGCGGCTGTAGCGATTTCAAAAAATAAAAAATTCAACCTTAACAAATTGAAATTAGCAAAGCGTGAAATGAAGTACATTGGGCACATATTTAATAAAGAGGGTAGTCAAAGTGCTCTTGATGGTTACAGGCAATAAAAGAAATGAAAAATCCAGCAAATATAAAATAACTTCAGAACTTTCGAGGGGCAGTTAATTGCGTTAGAAACTTCGTGCCTAATTTATCAGTGTTTACAGCACCATTACGTAAGTTATTAAAAAAAGATACGAAATGGCTGCGGCTGCCGATACATGAAAGAACAATGAAAAATTTGAAAAACTTTTTAACTGCGGCAAACATTTGATAGCGACAAAGAATGGATGCGATGTATTGCAATGCGATGGATCGAAGAATGGTCTAGGGTTTTGTGTAGTCCAAAATCAAAAACCAGCTGCGTACGGATCAAAATCCCTAACGGATACACAAAAAAACTAGGGGCAGATTGAAAAAGATTTTTTAGCCATTTGTGCGGCATGCGAAGATACCCTCATTTCATTTATGGACGAAAGGTAACCGTGCAAACAGATCATAAACGATTGGTTTCTATTAGGAAAAGAGAGTTGCACCAAATACGTTCCGTTCGACTACAGCGAATTCTGATAAAACTTCTGAGGAATACTCTTGAAGTTATTTTTGTGCCCGGAAAATATTTACATGTGGAACACACATTGTCCAGAGCGGCACTAGAGGACCAAACAGAATACCCGAGTTTGAATCAGATAGTTCATAGCGTTTCAGTAGCGGAACAACGACTAAGGGAAATTAAATACGAAACGGAAAATGACTCAGTCTTATAAAGCCTTAAAAGGTTATTTTAAAAGGTTCGCCATCTGACAAAACCAAATTAGACAAGTCTTTTAAAGAATATTGGAAGTTTTGAGATAAAATTTAATAGGAGAATGATTTGATGTTTCTTAATAACAGGATCTTCGTCTCGCAAGCATCGAATCGAATACATAACAAGGGCTATTTCGGAATTAATCGTATGTTGTTGAGCAAAATCGTTAGTCTACAGGCCGGGAATGGATTCAGATTTCATAGAGGCGATCGGAAAATGCGCGGAATGTGCAAAATTCCAAAAGTCAGTTCGGTAAGTTTAATGGTCGTAACTCAAACATTTTAGAAAATGTTGTAATCCACAAAAAATAGTTAGAAAGGACAATGAAGAAAAGGAAGATGCAATTGAAACTACTCGTAGCCAAAATCGATATTTAAACAGTCTAAAAAGTATGATAATAATAATAATAATTTAGCTTTAGTGGTTTGCCAAATGGCCAACACTGCGACCTAAAAGATCTTTTGTGTCATACTACATTTGTCATCTATGATCCATGTGATCACAATTGTCCGATCTACTATGCCCTATAGGTTTAGTACCGGCGTTTCTTCCGTAATGCCATAGCATTTCGTGCGTTTGGTGATGTCAAATCGTCACAATAATTTATCAGGTTCTTTTCTACCTAGATGTTCCTTCTCTAGAGAAAGGAAGTAGCTGAAAGTCATGTTCTTTCATTATCTTTTCCGCTTTATGGATGAATTTGAGAATGTCCATAACCGGAGCATTCTTTAATTCCTCCAGAGCCAACTGGTCGCGGTGGAATATATTCATTCTGGTTCTTGCCAATGCAATGCAGTCGCACAGTATGTGTTCCGTGGTTTCATATTCTTCTAGACAGAGCCGGCACTCCGTATCATCAAGAATGTGGATTCTAGTCAGGTGATATTTCAGGTAATAATGACCTGATAGAAAACCTACTATTTTTCCTATGTCTGCTTTGCACATATTGCGGAATTCTTTATTGTAGGTGAATGGCCTTACCAGTCTTTTGGCTTGGCGAAGCCCCTCTACCCCTTCCCAGTGTGACAGTCTGAGACTATGTTCCCAGTTATCTACCCTGGATTTATCCTCCGTCCAGTTGATACCACAGTATGGCTCCGGACCTATGAGGCTTGCTGCGGAACCGGCCCTAGCCAGCTCGTCAGCAATTTCGTTGCCTTCAATCCCCGAGATACCCGGGACCCAGCAAATTGCAACCTTATTTGTTGCCCCTAGAGATTGTAGGTTGTTGAAGCATTCTTCCACCAGTTTCGATTCTAAAGAATATGAAGCTAATGCCTGTAATGCAGCTTGACTATCTGAATAGGTAGCTATGAGTGCGCCCTTGATACCCGTTTTCAGATTTGTCCTCGAACAGATTGAGATTGCTTGAATTTCAGCCTGGAAGACGCTAAGCCACCTGACCATTGGGTCTGAGATTTTGGTATTTGGTCCATAGACCCCTGCACCGACTCCGGTGCTTCTTTTTGAACCGCCTGTGAACCATTCTAGACTTCTAGGGTCGACCCAAGGTCCTCCTCTGTTCCATTCATGACGGTCTGAGATAATAATCTCAAAATTGCGATCAAACTGTTGTTTTGAAATCATATAGTCCGTTATTGAGCAGATTATGTTTTGATCTGGTATGTTTTTTAAAATATTGAAATGACCATAGAGATGGGGTCCGTATCTAGACGAGATATTTAATGCGCTTCTAGCAGCACATTTTTTCACGAATGCGTGAAGTGGGGATAGTCCTATTATGGCCTCAATAGCAGCGGTTGGGCAGTTTCCCATGGCACCGGTGATTGCCACACAAGCCTGCCTTTGAAATCTTGTAAGTATTTTCTTACCAGATTCTTTTGTTGTCTTGGGCCACCACACAAGGGATGCATAGGTAATGATTGGTCTAACCATCATTACATACATCCAGCGTATCATTTTTGAGTCAAGACCCCATGTTCTACCAAAGAGACTTCGACATGCCCACATTGCTCTTGTGGCTTTGTTTATCACCGAGTGTAGGTGAGAGTTCCAATTCAGTCGCTTATCCAGAACTACACCTAGATATTTGACCTCATCGGAATATTCTATATTGATTCCCTCAACAGCTATTGTACCAAGGTTCCATTTGAATCTGTTTGTAAAAGGAACGAGAATGGATTTGCTAGGATTCATGCATAACCCCTCTGCGCGACACCATTCTGAGATGAAGGCTAGAGCCTGATTTATAATGTCGGATACTGTTCTTTCAAATTTGCCACTAATAATGACAGCAAGATCGTCAGCATATCCAATTGCCTCAAAGCCTAACCCTTGTAGTTTGACTAAGAGATCGTCAATAACTAAATACCATAGAATGGGTGACACACCGCCTTGGGGACAGCCTTTCATTGCCTTGACTGATACGTCCTCGTCTCCAAGAGATGAGCTAATTTCTCTGCTTTTTAACATCGTTTTAACCCACCCAACAGTCGGTTTATCGATATTTTTGCAGAGCATAGCCCCCCCTATAGAGTCGTACCCGGTATTATCAAAGGCGCCCTCGACATCTAAGAATGCACATAAAGCAATTTCCTTGGAATAATGAGCTTTCTCTATCTTTGTTACAAGGTAATGAAGCGCTCCCTCCGTGGATTCTCCCCTATTATATGCAAACTGAGATTGGTGCAGAGGTGTTTTTCTGTCTAGCTTTTCTCTAATATGTAGATCCACCAATCTTTCCATAGTTTTTAGAAGAAACGACGTGAGACTGATAGGTATGTAAGATTTAGGCAGTTCGCTGGACCTCTTGCCCAATTTTGGAATAAATACCACATTGACTTTACGCCATATGGATGGTATGTACTCCCTGCTGAAACTGTTCTTAAAATTATCAACAAGTGATTCAAGCGTTATATCCAGTCCTCTTATCAAGAGGGCTGGAAAAATGTTATCCTCACCTGGTGTCTTGAATGGTTTAAAGGACCCAACAGTACATTTAACCTTGTCTGGGGTAAATATTACTCCAGACAAACTCCAGGATCTTTTATGTAATACGGCCCATTGGTCCCATGTCGGCTGATCCAGTGTCATTGACACACTAATTTACCCCGGGAAGTGCACCTGATGCAGGTATCCTGTGTCCCTCCTATTCTTCGTATAAGACCCATCTGGTCTTCTTAAAGTTGCAACACCATTCGAGTGTTCCTTGCGTAAAGATTTATGGAGTCTAGCGCTCTCTGGCGTTTCGACCATGCTTTTGCAATATTTTCTTCAAGACTCACGCTTCTTAGTTCTGTGTAGTAATTTGCTACAGCGACCCTATAGTCGTCCCACACCTTCGTGCGTTTACAACGATTGAACAGTTTTCTTATCTTTTTACGCATATCTGCAAGCTTGTCATTCCACCATGGGATCTTGCGAGTCACATTGTGAGTTTTGACCACAGTGCTTTCATGATATGCTGAGATTATTATATCGTTTAGTCGATACACCGCCTCCTCGAGTTCACAAACAGAACTTATACGTGTAGGCAGCGAGTCGGATCTTGATTCTAATAATTCTCTATATAGTCTCCAATTTGTTTTTTTTGGATTGAAGACTTCATTTGTTAATTCAGATTCACCTGGTAGGTCGAATCTTATATGCAAGTGATCTGACAGAGAGGGCTCGTCAGATACATGCCAATTTCTCACAAAATTGGTGATGTAAGGACTGGTTAGAGTTAGGTCTAGTACCTCTTCTCTAACCGCGTTAATAAAGGTTGGCCTTGCACCCTTATTACAAATGTTTGTGTTTTTGCTTAAGAGAAAACTTAAGAGAGACTCACCCCTGTTGTTGATGTCCGAGCTTCCCCAGACATGATGATGCGCGTTTGCATCGCAGCCAATCACGTACTGCAGATTGTTACCTTGGCAGTGACCAATAAGCCCCTGCACCTCCACGAGAGGTATAATGTTGGAGTCACCTGGAAAGTAGGCGGACGCACAAACAATTTCCTGCGTTCCCTTCTCTGTTGAGACTTCACCAAGGATGGCTACTAGATCGTGACTAGTGAATTCTGAAATGAGAAAATAGTTAGTATTATAATCAATCATAATCGGCGCTCTGGGCCGCGAACAGTGATAATAAACCAACTTGCATCCCTTGTTTGAGAGACCTTTGATTTGGCCCCCAATTGTCCATGGCTCTTGTATTAAGGCCATGGATAGGTCTTCGGAGGCGAATCTCTTGCACAGGGTGGCCGATGCTCCTTTAGCATGGTGCAAGTTCGCCTGTAGCACTTTAAGAGTGCTCATTCGCGGCGGCTTTCCGCAGCGAGTTTCTGGAGCCTCGCGCCCCTAGGACCCTTATTTTTGTGGTCCCTACGACCCCCAATATTCTTGGCTTTTGGTTTTTGGTGCTGAGGCGCTTTCGGCGCATGCCATACTGCGGGATCGCGTTTTCTTGTTGTTGTTGTTGCGCGTGCGATTTGTTTTTGTCGTTCTAGCGCGGCTTTGCTAGTCGATGGTTTGTCGGCCTCCACTTTGTTGGACCTTGTGTCCCCAGCATGCCCTTCAGCACTGCTCCCGAGTGTCGGCGTTGTTTGTTCTTTTGAGCTATCGCTGGCTTTCTCTGCGCCTCTGTTGCTCTTTAAAATGAGACGCACGTGTCCATAGCGATAGGCTATCTTCCCTTTGCACTGTGACAGTTTAGACAGTGATTCATCGTCCACCGCGATAACCAGGTGAAGTGACGCACCTTCGGTTGACCTCTGGATCAAAGAGTATGATAATCAGGAAAACTTTGAAAGAAACAATGTAAATTTATCAGAACACCAAGAAAATAATTATACAACAAGATGAGGAAGAGAAATAAATAAGCCGGTGGGTATCAGTAATTAAGAAAATTAATTTTTTTATTTTATTTTGCTTTTTTTCTGAAGCAAAAATAATTAGTGAAAATAATTTTGTTATTCAGCCTTTTCAAAGAAATTATACGTACTTTTTAATCCATGATATACATTCCTATTTAACTTAAGGTATCTAAGGTTATTGAATTCATTCATATTAACTTTAGGGATAAAAAAGGATAAAAAAGGAAGTATTCGGTGCAACCCAGCTTAAAATTCTGACAGCTGAGAAAGACGATATATAATTTGGCGACGTAACACAAGACCATTAATAAAAGAAATATGCTAACACGAAACAAATAAAATAAGACGTTCAATAAACAAATTAAACAATGTGGATTTTTGTTGATGAAAATGTATATATAATGCTCCTGCGAAAGCGTGTCAATATTGAACAATGTATTCAGCATTATTTCAAATAAAAATTTAGATCTAAATAGATTTGATAATTTATATAAATACATCATTTTATTTATTATTATTAAGAACTAATTTCACAAACAATACCGAGCTGGAGGAAATAAAATAATATAAATATTGTTGCATACAAATTTTTCTTATTGTTATTATTCTGTATTATATTATTATTCCCATTAGCCATCGTAATTCCTCAATGCACTTAACTTCTCAAAAGAACTGAAGACACAAAATTTTGTTGATAATTTCTCATGGTCAATGAACTCTCAAGATCCACAAGTCGAAATATTGCACTTGAGGTTTAGTAACAAAATTAATTCGACAAACTAAAATATTTCTATTCATTATTATTAAAGAAAGAAACACTACCACGGTTTAATTAAAAGCACACATCTGTTAACTTAGTTTGTTTAGCCGCATTTTTAACATATTTGAAGATTTTTCTGAGATTATTGAAACTGTTTTTATTTGGGGAAGTACTGTAAAAAGTTAGGTTTCGTGTCCCTATGCTCTTTAATTCGTCCATGATCATAATTTAATATGCAAGCACAGGGGTATTACTGGGGCTCTCGGAACCCATTTTTTATAAATTAATTTTTATTAATTTTTTAGTTATTAGTAATATAATATTGTGACAAAAAAATCCAAACAATTATAATTCTTCAACTTATGATTACCGTGCATTTCCAGTGAACAAAAGTGAAAATGGAAAGCAATTGGATCAGTTTTTATATTAAGAATTGTTAAAATATAGTAAATGAATTTGTTAGAATTTGAGTTTTCAACTCCAAATTAAATATTATAATATTTTGGATTAATTATCACCTTTTTTTGAAGTTTCGTAGTTCGTTTTAAAATACAAATGAAGTGACCCCAAATATTCGCTATTTTACACAATTATAGACAACATCCCGGCAGTGAAACCAGCTAGTTAAAATACTAAAACTCGCATAAATGAGGAATGTGTTAATTTAGCGTGTTAGTTCATGATGCCGCATTTCCATTTTTCTTTGCGGACACTTTGCGGATATTTTAGAATACGCGTTAGCTTGAAGATTTATCTCTAAAATGAGGAATTACTAAGAGATTGAAATTTAAATGTTTGTCTTTCCAAATTCAAATGTTTGTCTTTGCAAGAAAGGAACAAAAAATACTCAAAATCTATTATACATGCAAGGCAGTGCCGCAGAAGTCAGCAACTGGTTAACTTATATGTACTTGTAGATAAGTTTTCCCCTAGTAAATTAACCACTTGATCTTTTAATATTAAATTTTCTAGTATATTTTGAAGACTGTCTATAATTTTGACTACAAAGATATGGAATAAGTGTACAACAAACACAATAAATTCGCATACACTATACGTGTGGCCAAAAAAATCGATGAAACGGTAAATAAAAAATTCGATGAAAGTATTCGATATACTATTACAAAATCAATCGTCTTTTATTTTGAATTCGACAATTGAAGCAAATGCTTATAGCAGCTTTTAAAAAATTTCCTGTGTATTCTCTTAAAAAGATATAAAACGGAATTTTGAAATGTATACAAGTTTTATTTATTAAAATTTTGGAAAATTTTTCCTCTATACATGACAAAATATTGGAAACACTTATATATAGTAAACAAGATTTAAAACTTTTACTATAAATATTACTATTATAAATTTTAAAATATATATTATATACATTTACATCTACATTTTTTTGGTAAAAGTGGCATTTAAAGGGGGTTACTGTAGGAAATATAAAACCAATTAAACTTTTGAGCATAAATCTGACACATCAGCTCAAAAGTAGTTTACACGTTTAGTATGGAAATTATACATTATATTCACATATGACTAATGAATGGGTGCTTTTATCTGGTCAACGAATGTCCAATTGTTCAGCACAGTCTACACTGAAGCTTTAGACTTCGTCCAGGACTCGGCTGTAGTTCCCAAACATTGCTTCATCCGCAGAATTTCCTCGTTGAAGAGATATGATTAACTGGGCCCAGTAGCTAAGTTGGATTCCATTAATTTTTCAAATAGATATCTGTGAGGTTAAGCTGATCTGAGTTCTCTGCTGGTACAAATTTTATGTTCATTCGTTTATGTTCATTTTGCTTATTTAAAGCTTTGGCATTTGGTTTTTGTTCATAGTCTTGTTGAAGGGCCTGGTTGTATTTCATGCGTCTGTTCTGGAACCAGACTTTCACCTGACGCTCACATAGCTAAAGGAGATTTGAAATCTCAATACGTCGAGAGTGCTGTAGATACTGGAAGCAATATTGTAAAGTGATAAGCAAATAAGTATCCTAAATGTTAGATTGAATAATAAAATCTAATTAATTTTGGTGTCAAGGTGAAAGGTGTATTTCTATTGCTCAGTTGCAGAGCGAATTATTATTTATTTCTATCTAATATTGAGTGAGTACAGGACTTAAGTACAATCAATGAACGACGGCAAAGAAAAAGTCAGAAAATCGCAATGCATGCTTGGTAAACCTTGAACTAGGAGGTTGTATGCCATTTGCATTGAAGATCGCTTTTGGCAGACCATTCGCAGGGGTTGCGGTCAATTTCGAAATACCCAATCAATGGCACAGCAATTTCATCAGTCTGTCTGCGCATGGCGTCATGAAGACCGAACATTTTTGCCAGAATGCATTTGCCACATTTCAATATTTTACCTTTATTACCTTTCTTTATGTTTTTTCTACAATGATCCACTGTATTATATAAATAAATTTTAAGGAAAAAATGTAAGTATCATTACAAATGCTAGCAGTAATTCTAAAATATTCTTTAGCACGTGTTTTAATTCGATATATATTATGTAGTATTTAATATATATATTTTAGAATTTAGATTTTCCCAAAAATGTGTATATGCAGTGAATATAAAAAAAGTAATGTTCAGTGACACTAAAATATAATTGTACTATTTAAAATATACTATATATATAAATATATATATATATATATATATATATATATATATATATATATATATATAAATATATATATATATATATATATATATATATATATATATATATATATATATATATATATATATATATATATATATATATATATATATATACTATTTAGAATATACTATAAAAGACTTTCTTAACATTGAATTTATTAACATGAACCACTGAATTAAAACAAAAGAAAAAATTGAAAGTTTTACAATCGTTTGTAATTCAATATCTCTGCCGCTCTGATGGCCAAATTCATTATTTCTATGGTTCTTGGTCTAGTTTTACTTTAATTCTTAAATCTTGTTTTTCCATTATGATGGTGGAACTGGGAATGCTGAACATGGATATGTTTTTACAGATTCGACTTACAAAATGCATACCAATTCGACAATTTGTGGTTTCTTTATAAAAATGTCTGCTTTTACAAAATGTTTGTATTTTTGAACTATCGCCACCAAATTTAAAAATAACGAAACAAGTTCATAGAAAGTTTGTGTTGTTAAAAGAAAGTTACAAGTAGCAATTACTGTAAAAGTCTTTGAAATTTTTCATTTAGCAGTATTTAAGTATCTAAATTGATATATTTTTTAATTCTAGTTTTGTTCAATATTCTTTTTCTTACATAAACATTTTTGAAGCCGATATGGCGTACTTTTCGTAATTTCTGATTCATCCCAATCAGTGTATCTGCAAAAAGGTCCTTCATAGCTTTATGAGTGCATAAACTCCTTATAAATGCGAGGAAAGTAACGGATCTGCGCATTGCATAATAGTAGGTTACGGGTATCCCCCCATGGAGAATCCGCTGAAATAAGCAGAATTTCGCAAATTTACCGCAATATGCAGCATGTCCTAAGCTTGCAGCACATCGGAACCTATTATGCTAACTTATATACCAAACGAAGAAAAAGTACATTTGAAATGATCGTCTTCATTTATATAAGATTTAGAATACCACAATAAAGAAATGTATTGGGAAATCAAATATAATATAAATCAATAATATAATCAAATATATATAAATCAAAGATATAAAAAAAAACTTCTTTGAGCGTAGAATCACGATATGACAATTCTTATTCTTAATATAATATTATAGTTGCAACTGATGTCCTCACAAAGATGGAAATTGCTTGAATTTTAGCCTGGAAGACGCTAGTCCACCTGCCCATTGCTTCAGAGCTTTTGGTATTTGGTCCATAGACCGCTGCACTCCGGTGCTTTTTTTTGGAACCATCTGTGAACCATTCTAGTGTCGACCCAAGGCCCTTCTATGTCCCAATCATCACGGTCTGAGATAATGATCTCAAAATTGCGATCAAACTGTCGTTTTGGGATCATATATGTCCTCTTATCAACAGGGCTGGAAAAATGTTATCTTCACCTGGTGTCTTGAATGGTTTAAAAGACCCAACAGCCCATTTAACTTTATCTGGGGTAAATATTACTCCAGACAAACTCCAGGATCTTTTGTCTAATACGGCCAGTCGGTCCCATGTCGGCTGATCCAGTGTCATTGACACACTAATTTACCCCGGGAAGTGCACCTGATGCAGGTATCCTGTGTCCCTCCTATTCTTCGTATAAGACCCATCTGGTCTTCTTAAAGTTGCAACACCATTCGAGTGTTCCTTGCGTAAAGATTTATGGAGTCTAGCGCTCTCTGGCGTTTCGACCATGCTTTTGCAATATTTTCTTCAAGACTCACGCTTCTTAGTTCTGTGTAGTAATTTGCTACAGCGACCCTATAGTCGTCCCACACCTTCGTGCGTTTACAACGATTGAACAGTTTTCTTATCTTTTTACGCATATCTGCAAGCTTGTCATTCCACCATGGGATCTTGCGAGTCACATTGTGAGTTTTGACCACAGTGCTTTCATATGCTGAGATTATTATTATCGATATCATATAGCCGATACACCGCCTCGTCGAGTTCACCAACAAAACTTATACTTGTAAGCAGAAAATCGAATCTTGATTCTAATAATTCCATATTTAGTCTCCAATTACGCTATCGCCGACTTTTTCTGCGCCTTTGTTGCTCTTTAGTATGAGGCGTACATGTCCATAGCGATAGGCTATTCCCTTGCACTATGACAGTTTATTCAGTGATTCAACATCCTCTGCAATAACCAGGTGAAAGCACGCACCTTCGGTCGACCTCTGGATCACCTTCTAATTCTTCGCTGCCATTGCATTCTGCGCCTCAGTGGACGCAAGAATTTTTTCATTGGGAAGCTCGGTTCTCTGCGGGAAGTAGCCTCTGACCACATACGTTTTTGGAAACTTTGATTCCTGAACGAGCGTCATTTCTAAACATCATTCCCCGTTAATTACTCCGATGTGTTTTCTCATCCAATTAGCCATATTCTCATTTGAGCATAGGAACAGTAACCATCCATTTTTGTGTGCTAGGCCCTCAAACACTGGGTTCTCGTTATTGTCGTTGACCTTTATCATAACGTCAATAACGGTCCCTTGGATTACTGTTCTTTACCCTACGTCTCCACGGGCAATTTTTGATGGCATAACATCTGTCAAATTCGATTGCAAAGGTTGGCAATATTTTAATGGTGGGCATTGCGATGTTATGCCATCGTCATTTTGAAAATGGCGTCAAGCAATCTAGTTCGCTGTGCCCGCGCTTGAAATTTTTTTTTATTTATACGATGAAGAGGAAAAAATAAGAAAACCGCAATTGTGGGTGAATCCTTTTTTACAAAGAATGCAAATGTACAGTCTCCATTCATTTTAGCGTTTTTATTAATTTAATAGATGCTGTAAAACGAAAATGTCCGACGATGCTTCCACTGTGAGCATCACGAAAAAATGAAAAACGGCTGTCAAACAAGCCAAATGACAACTGATTGCAACACAGCACGTTGGCAATTTATGGCATAAAATATTTCTTAACATAAATTGCCAACTTGAAGCAATTTGGAGTCTCCATTGGCAATTTGCTTGAAATTGCCAATGGCATACCATCAAAAATTGCCCGTGGAGACGTAGGGTTAGTGAATAGCCCCTTTATTAAATCGGTCAGAAAAATTCCCAACCGACTAATACTGGCCACCTGACTTACCTACATAAGGTGACGTTTTGGTCTTTTTGACAGATGGCGTTTCTGTTGGGGACTCTTCTGAGCGAGCCCTTTTCGCCGTATACTTACTTTTAGCAATGTCTGAGCCTTTCCCCTAGAGTGACCACTTGTCATCGCTTGCTTGAAGTGTCTCTTCTCTGCCGACGTCATTTTTATAAAGTCACCTTTTAAGTTCAGATTGCTTAGGGCTGAACCAGTAACCGGGCACCCAGATTTCTCTGAGGTCACACTGTTGTTGTCACCACACAGTGTATCGGTGTCAGAAGAGTCCATTGACTCTTGACATGATTCCGTATTCTGTGGTGCTGGCATCGAAACCCGAACAGTTTTATTTTTTGCAACTGCAGTCAACGCAGCGCATTGTTGGTCAACAGCACCTACCAACGTAGATGTTGTTGTGAATTGGCTAGGTGCGTGTATAACAACTCTGCACGCAAACGAAGAGGAGTTCTACAGCCCAACAGCTCGCTCGGTCGAAGTGACCGACGATGATTGCCTATCAGCAGATTTATCGTTTGTTTGTGCGCACCTGTTTCCAGCCGTCACCACCTGGAGGCGATAGATAAGGCTTCCATCAGAAACTCAATTACGGCACACACCTAAGTACATGTTATTCCCCTTGAGTTACCTGCGGCTCTGACAGCCTTTCGACCTAGTAAATTAACCACTTGATCTTTTACTATTAAATTTTCTAGTATATTTTGAAGACTGTCTATAATTTTGACTACAAAGATATGGAATAAGTGTACAGCAAACACAATAAATTCACATACACTATACGTGTGGCCAAAAAAATCGATGAAACGGTAAATAAAAAATTCGATGAAAGTATTCGATATCATCATCATCATCATAATTGGCGTACAACCATTTCTGATCATTGCCGCGTTATCAGCCTTCGCCAGTCGTCTCTGCTTCTATTCGATATACTATTATAAAATCAATCGTCTTTTATTTTGAATTCGACAATTGAAGCAAATGCTTATAGCAGCTTTTAAAAAATTTCCTGTGTATTCTCTTAAAAAGATATAAAAGGGAATTTTGAAATGTATAAGTTAGTAGGGTGCATTGTGACTTTCCGCCGGCACGTCATGTGCGCGTACAAGTTGTCGATCCGTCAGCGTCAGCTCTCCGCTTCATGTGCCCGTACAAGTTGTCGATCCATCAGCGTCAGCTTTTGCTTGCGCTTGCAAGCCGTCCGTCCATCTCGCGCGTGCAAGCTGTCCGTCTGTTCGTCCATCTCGCGCATGCAAGCTGTCCGTCTGTCCGTCCACCATGCGCGTGTGGAACATCCGTCCGTTCAATGCACCTCGCTCTAAGGTATTTGCTTCGGTTAGACGTCCGCCCCAAAGCACCCAAACTACGGTGCTGCAGTTCGGTTACCTGCATTTCGCTGATTCTGCATCGATCAAGTGCATTCGGTCAAATCGAGTGCGATCGGTCGATGCATTGGAAAGCGAAAGTGGTGGGAACCCAAACTGTGGGAGCGTTGAGGTTTGCTGTCGCGGCACTTTAGGTCACGTAGGCCTCCGAACCGAGCCTTCGTGACGTACTCAAAATTAAGAATCAGTCAGTTCGATTGGAGACCTAAGAAAACGGTCGTGTAAAAATACTGTTGTGCGGTTAAAGTGACAAGTCGCATTTAATTTTTTCTCAAATCATTTGTGATAATTATTATTATTATTATTAATTCCATGACATTTGACACAATAAAACTATACTCATGCTAACAAAGTTAACTAAAAGACATAAACAAAAAATTTGTTATAATTAAGTGTTAGTAAAATCTTCTGCCAAATTGTAAGAAGGCAATTAAATTGTAATCGCTTAGAAATTGTGAATTATTCAATAAACTGATTGTGAAACTAAATGAAATTGTGAATTATTCAATAAAACTGATTGTGAAACTAAATGGTAATAACCTATTCATTAATTGGGTTAATCATCGACCGCCGCAGTAGCAACATTTTCTTCCTTCGCCGTCAGACCACACGCCTTAGCGTTCACAAGACTGACGCGTCCGGCCTTGCCAGCAGCAAGATTGAGTGAAAATCTTTCGCCGCGGTCACAGTACTACCTTCCTTCGCCGTCGGACCGCACGCCTTAGCGTTCGCAGGACTGACGCATCTGGCCTAGCCAGCAGCAGGAATAGGTAAGGTATTAATTTATACAAGTTTTAATTATTAAAATTTTCAAAAATGGTACCACTATACATGACAAAATATTGGACACACTTAGATATAGTAAGCAAGATTTAAAATTTTTGCTATAAATATTACTATTATAAATTTTAAAATATATATTATATAAATTATATCTACATTTTCAGTATGGAAATTGTACAATAGTTTCACATATGACTAATTAAGCTTTCTTGGTTCCCGCGGGGATGGAATGGATGCTTTGATCTGGTCAACGAATGTCCAATTATTCAGCACGGAAGCTTTAGACTTTGTGCAGGAGTCGGCTGTACCTTCCAAACCTTGCTTAATGCGCAGAATTTCCTCGTTGAAGAGATATGAGTAACTGGGCCCGGTAGCTAAGTTGGATTCCATTGATTTTTCAGATATATAATCAATGATATCTGTGAGGTTAAGCTGATCTGAGTTGTCTGCTAGTACAAATTTTATGTTCATTTTCCTTATTCAAAGCTTTGGCATTTGGTTGTTGTTCATAGTCTTGTTTAAAGTCCTTGTTGTATTTCATTCGTCTGTTCTGGAACCAGACTTTCACCTGACGCTCACATAACGAAAGGAGATTTGAAATCTCAATACGTCGAGTTCGCTGTAATTCTTGCTGCGCCTAAATTCTGCTTCTAATGTTATAAGTTGAGAGCTGGTGGACGCAGTTCGAGTGCGCATTGCTTTGGAGTGCGGTCGGTGGATCAGCTGTTAATTTTCTTTGCTTTCTATATATGGCTGTTGTGGTAGAGCAACTACTGGCTGCAGCTTTATTGCCACAGCCATGGAAGATCAGAAAGCTTCTTGTAAATGCTGATGCATTGATAGATGTTGTAACTGGAAAATTAATTAAAAGTTATTAAATAAAAAACAATGTATATAAATAAATAATAAAATATGTAAATAAATTTATTGAGAGAAATTACTTGCATTATTATAATTGCTAACTGTAACTGGTACTGTTGAGACCACCGACTTACTCTGGTTTATAGAGTTATATGGGATGATATTCGACATACTACTTTAAGTATTAATTATCTAATCTCAGTTTGAGACTTTCTGCTTTGAAGTCAGATATACTTCTGCAGGTTCGCTTTAAAAGTAAAAGTTCCAAAACGGTTCCTAGTACCTGCTCATATTATATGAAAAGGCAAAATTGCATACCACGATTGCGCACACTATCATAAAATTTGTTTTCATTTCTTGTCGGCTCTAGCATCGTTATAGCGACCCTCGTTACGGATATCCTATCAACATGCACAGGAGCGGTTCAGAGAAATTTCAAGAGTGGCTGCACGTTATCGAAACACTAATCACGAATAAGAGCTTCACTTGAAAAATAAAACCAGCACATAATCTGGGATTTCCCCCAAATAAATCGACATGTGCCAAGATTCTTATTCGGCTAATGGACAAATTAGAGTTGTAGAAGATCGAGTTATGGAAGTAGAAATGTATGTATCTTGCTCTCTAAATGGTATTGCCACTCGTTTAAATTCCATCTTAATTTATAGCGATTTCAATGTCTGAACCCCCCTTGTGGGTTTAAACTCACGCGTCTGAATATAACAAAATTTTATCATTTCATAAAGTTTAATGTTATCATTTTAATGTTTATGTGGATAACAAATACACATTTCTTCACAGAATTCACTAATATTGATCTTAAAATAATTTCTCCTTCTTCTATTTCTAGGCAACTGGTCGATCACATATTCCAGTGACCATAACCTCATAACAACAGCAATAGTTACTAGAGTCCATTTTAACCACTGCAAACCGTTACCAAAATTTCAAAACAGATTTAGTGTATTGGAAGTCATAGAAAACAGATATATAAAATAATTTTATAAATACAGTTGGATTGGACGTTAATCAAGAACTCGTAAAAATAACAAACGCCATCCAGTCAGCCGTAAATAACATACATCACTTTCCTACTCATCCTAAAACGATATCCTACGATATATACAGAAACAAGTTTGCTTTCTATTCAGAGTACAGTTGACGGTTATACTTCCAGCTTGATACCCAACCTTCTTGTCTCCTCATTTATATAGCAATTACTCTGCTTTAGTTGGAAGAATTTTTAAATTCCTATACAGCCATATTCAAATTACGTGTAGCTAGAACGGTTTTAATCTGTGCCTTGAGAAACTGCCTTAAAATTGAAATGAAAGGAATCAAAAAAGAAAAAGCTCAACAAAAATATACAGGTAATCCATCTGCGGTTTCAAGACAGAAAAAATAGCCAATCTTTCAAAGGTTGGAAAAGAAAGAATACATTTTTTCAGATATACAAGAGCAATAATTTTAAGAGTTTTATAAATAAAAAAAAAAACACATGCATACAGTGCTCCTTTGTATTAGCAACCTAGTAACTGGACGAGAGCTATAAATGATAAGTTCTAACGAAATGACAATATTTCAGCGTACTGGATAAATTGGGAGGCTTCCACAAAGTTACTCGACGGGCATTCTACGCGATGAAAAAACAGTTTTACATTCAAGCTATTTGGACTGGATTAAGTCCTGGAATTTTAATAACACAGCAATTACATTAGCAGCCATTAACATTAACATACGGTCGTGCGTGGTTCCTATAAATATTTATATTAAGCCCCTCAGAAATTAACAAAATAAATACAATTGAAAATAATTTGAAAGTATTAAATACATTTTGTGGTACTCATTTAAACCAAAGGTTTCCCAGTTACCTGGTCAATTCTAATAACATCAGATGAGCTCAGTTTATACTATAAATACTGAACAAAGGACAATAACCAATGACACGCTCGGAGCAAAACAAGAATATGAACCGTTTCTACTGCGAGCAGCTTTATAGTAAATATATTTGAGGATTGGTGTACATATGACAAATAAATTTATAAACTAAATGTTTTACTCTTTTTTTGCTCTAAACGTTTCATACAATCTTAAATTTATCTTCGGAAAAGTAACCAAGTTTTTAACAATCGGGTTCCTTTTGTAAATGCGCCAACAACCACAGCTGTTCTATTAATGTCCCTTTAAATTTACTACATTAACTAATCACCTGTCTCGGTATTTAAGTGGCAGTCCTTTAGTCCAAGCATTGATAATTGTGGTAGATATCCGATGCTCCAACAAATTATTGTCATATACTTTCAGTTCTTTATACTTCCGCAATTGTGACTATGCTGGGTCTTAGGAGTAACTGCCGCTTCGAGCCAAAATGGTGTGTGTGTGTATGAACAGCGTGGATTCACTTTCAAAACAAAACGGCACACCTGTGTCCATGTCAGTGAAATTTAAGTTCTTATAGTTGCTTCTCAGTGTATTCGGTGAAGGTGTTCGCCAGTCGATTATCTGATATCAGCCATTTCCAGTCAATAAGCAGCCAATAATAAGAGTCTGCGAGCTCTGTGTACGAGGCATCTGTAAAAACCAATTTTATAATTATATGCATTAGTACTAGCGCAGTCAACTTAACAACAGTTTCTGCAATGGTGAATAACAAAACCGACAATATAGTTGAGATTTTCGATATTAAAAAGCACTGCGTCCTAGCACACAATAAGGTACAATGTACCAATGTTTTCTTAGAAATTTAGTATCTATTTTAACATGCACGAGACAAGAACTCATTTGAATTCATGAGCTATATTGGTGACATTGGAGTCAATGCCTCTTTATCGGTGCTTATGATTTAGAAGGCTTTATATCGGAGCTTAAAAACTAGAAGCCTTAATGTAGCACAGAAATGTCAAACTGGCAGCCCGCGGGCCCAGAAATCTAATTCTAGGCTTAACGAAATTTCAGCGTGAATTTGAACTGGACTCATATTAGAATGAGTTGAGTTTGGTTTTTGTTTTGCAGCAATTTTAGTAAGGCAACTATATTAACTCACCATAGAATAAAAATTATTGTTAAAACTAAAAATAACAACTATAGGTAGATTTATTAACAAAACAAACCTTTTACTGAAGGTGATTTTATTAAAGAATCCTTATTAAAGCTGCAGAATAGTTTGTCCTGAAAGTGTTAAGGCTTTTTAGACAATTTCTTTGTCGCGAAATAATATTGCAGAAAGAATTACCGATTTAGCTACCAACTTAACTCCGCAAATTAAAACAGAAACTCATGGCATTCAAGTTTTTTCTATTGCTTGTGATGAGAGTACAGATATCGGGGGTGAAGCTCAGTTAGCTGTATTTCTTCGTGCTTCTGACGCCGATTTCAACATTTTTGAGGAATTGTTGGATTTAGTACCTTTGCATGACACTACTACAGGAGAAGATTTAATTGTGTGTATGAACTTTTAGGAAAATATAATTTACCTTTGCTAAAATTAACTTCTATGGCAACAGACGGTGCTCCTACAATGACTGGAAAAACTAATGGATTTGTAGTATTACTGCAAAATAGATTTATCAAGAAGTGTTATGTACAAAAGTCTTAAAAATGGAAAACGTATTAACACCCACCAAAAAAACTATAAATTTTATTAGATCACGGGACCTTAATTAGCTAGTTTTCTAATTTCTTAAAGGAATTAGAAAGTGAATATTCTGGTATATCCTATTATACTGAAGTGCGTTGGCTATCATGATGACAATTTCTGGAACTTGAATGATGAAATAAGCCATTTTTTACTTACCAAACATTAAGATACCAGCATGTTTTCAAATGTATCATGGGTACTAGATTTGTACTTTATGGTGGACATAACAAATCATTTGTCCGATTTAAATTTGAAACATCGAGGAAAGGATCAAAACATTGTGTGACCAAGTACAAGCATTTAAATGTAAGCTGCAACTATGGGAAAATCAACTGAAAAATGAAAACTTAACCCATTTTCAGTTGCAGTTCGAATAAATCAAGTTCAATTGAAACGACATCATACAAAAAACAATAAATTTTTGAATCAAGAACTGAATTCGACAGAAAATTTGCTGATTTTAAATCTTTGGAATGCAAGTTTTCATTATTTTCATCAATATTTTCAATTAATATAGAAACTGTGCCAAGTGATATGCAAATAAAGGTTATAAAAATCCAGTGCGATTCAGATTTGCGGCTTAAATTTAATAAACTTGGGGAGCCGGAATTTTATAAATATTTGCCGATAACGTTTGAAAATACGCGAAAACTTGCGTATGAAGTTATATCAATGTTTGGAAGCACTTATTATTGCGAACAATTATTTTCGCTCATTGCGGTGTGATCGAGGATTACCCAAATTCATTTTGCTTCAGTGCTGAAAAGGAATAATGCGAACAATATTACCCCTGAAATACCGAATATGTTAACTACGAAGATGTGTCTAATTTCCGGAAGAAAAATTAAAATTTCCCTTTATTTAATTAGAATTTTCAAAATAAACATTACGGATTACGCAATATTATAGTTATATTATAACCATATATGTATAAATTGTTTTATTTTGCGGCCCGGATAAACCTAAATTTTTATTTTTTGGGCCATGCTAGCTTTTGATGTAGCATATTATAGTTGTACAACTAATATCCGTTAATATAACCGTTACATAAAGTTCTCTTAGCAATTACCTGAATTCAGTGTCACTGGAGTTCATCATGGGAGATAGATTCAATGCCATAGTCACAGCAGGCTTAACCAAAAGCATCAACCATATCAGTATTGATGCTATTTCAAAATCCACTTCAAATTGTTTGGATTTCTTTGCAATTAGCAGGTGGTGTATTGGGAAAAATATGTGAAGCATCCAATAGAACCACACAAATGTGTGGTTGCTGGTTTATCTGGCAGTGAGGATTATTCAATTCCGATAAAATAGCCCTCATGTGGGATTGTTCATATTAACACCGTAACTAGTATTTAACTGGTGAAGCGGCTATGCGAGAGGCAGCCAAAATAGGCAATTTCTGAAATAAGAAAATTGTTTATATTACACAAGAATATATTTATTTTCCATTTATATATACATATGTACATATATTATATATACATATGTACATATGTTGATATAAGTACAGCAAAATAGTTTCATTAACAACCACTTAGCCACCGTCAAAGACACACACCAGTTGCTTGACATTGGTAATTGTTGACGAGATCCAACCTGCTCTTTAGGCAAGTTAAATTGTGATACATTTCATAACCACAGTTGTTTTTCCTTCGCTTTGAGAAAGCATGAAACTGACTTTATATTAATTTGTTCAATCTATTGCAAGTTCTCCTCCTGCATACGGCTGACAAATATTCCTGATTGCATTTTGAGTGCGCGTACACAAAAACGGTATATGTATATTTTTTATTGCATTTTGTGTAACTGTCGAATCGTAATGTACATACATATATTCGAATCGCTTCCACTTCATATTGAGCAACACTTGACTAATTGTTGGATTCACCAAGGGCGAAAGACTTTTGATGCCGTTAAAGAATATTTTTCTTAATTCTGTTTACTCTGAAGAAAGCTTTGAGGATCGAAATGGAAACTGCTTGTGTTGTGCAAGGAACATTTTGATATTGAAAGCAATATTGGAAGGGAACATGGAATGGAACATTTCTGCATTGCCACATTTTCAGGGGAAATATTTACCAATTATGTGACGCGTCACATTGCAATTGTTCAGATACCCTCGCTTTGCTGCGCGTTTCCATTAAATTGCACGGTTTAAAATATTAATGGAGGGTAATTTTAAGGTATAAAATCACTGTTGTGAGGGTCTCTACGTGTGTGTTGTTCAATTATTAATTCAAACTGTTAAAATAGGATTTCGTTTATGGATATATTCAATGTTGTCTACTGCGTTGACGCATTGGACATTTTTTCGGAAATTTTTAAATAAAAATGTTGCATTTGAGTTATCAGTTTAAGGTGAAGTCTCATTCGAAAATTTTTAAAATAAAACATTTAATAATAATCCCAATAATGTTAAGGTTTTTCAATTTCTGCACAGTATTTTCTCACACCATGAAGAACTTAGTTTAATTCTTCTTTTAATTTTGATTTGTAAGGAAAAGAGGCATTTCAAAAGCATTCCAAAAATAATACTGTAATAACTCGATAATTACTCTAATTTTATAGTACTAAGAGCCGTAACAAATCAAACAAATATTTTAATTTTATAATATTTTAATTTTTATTATTTTTCTTTGTTTGTCATCAGCTGCTCTTACTCCAACACCAAAGCTTGCCACATGTTTAGTATTTTCCCCATATAGTTAGCGTAGCCACATCCCTCCCACGTTTTTCAATTTCAACTTCAAGGGTTCCTTAGGAGAATGGTGCTCGGCCTTGTCAGGTTGTCCCGATGATTGAGGATGGTCAGGAATTGGGTATACAGGTGATATCGGTGTTTCAGGTTCTGGAGATATTGTTGGTCCAGATGCAGGAATCCAAGATGAAGACTGTGATAATGTCTGAGATATTGAATTTTCGCTCGCATTTAGAATTATTTGCCTTTAGGGATCTTTTTAAGATGTGCTACATTTCTGTTAAATCTTTTCCCGTTTGCCTCCACAAGTACTTCATTTCCATGTCTTTCAGCCACTTCATACTCAGTAGGGTCAAAGTTGGGAGTAAGCTTGTGTGGAAAAATAACATTTTTAAGTAACACTTTATCGCCAACTTCCATGTCATTGTCTTTTGCTCGGCGCTTCTCATCTGCCCTCTTCTTCCCTTTCTGTTTATTTATTAAGTCCATGTCTCTAGCAGATGAATCAATCATATCCTCAATTATATCTTGTATTCCTGGTATTTTATCTCGAATTATTCGGTTAAACATTAACTGGGAAGGTGGGGAACCTGCAGTTCCATGTGGTGTCACATTATACATTAGGATGAATTTCAGGATTTCTTCTTCGTAATTGCTATTATTTGCATGTGCAATTTTTAATCTTTTTCCAAGTGATCGATTCATATTTTCGACTTCTCCATTGGCCTGTGGCCAATATGGTGATGTTTTTATTTGTTTAATATTATGAATTTTGCAGAAATCATTAAACTCTGAGCTGACATACTGACGGCCGTTATCAGTTCTTATTGACTTCAGGAATCCTAATTTGGGGAAAATGTTCATCATGGCCTTAATAATTACTTCGGACGATACTCGTTTTAGAAATACTACTTCAGTATATCTTGAGTAGTAATCAATTAAAACTAAGATAAAATCCTTATTGGGTAATGGCCCCATCAAATCGGATGCTATACTCTGCCAGGGTCGCTCTGGAAAAACATGACGGTTCATAGGAGCTGCATTTATCGGTTGCGAGACTATCAAGCAATCTAGACATCCTTTTACAAATCTCTCGATTTCCTTATCACATTAAGGCCACCATACTTTCAGACGCAGCCGTCTATTCATTGCCGATTCACCAGGATGGCCTTCGTGTGCCAATTCCAATACTTTTTGTTTTAATGATTCTGGAATAACAATTCGTGAATGTCGAAGAAGGATACTACCCACAACTGTCAGCTCACATCGGAATGGATAAAAACAATTTCCAGTTTCATTTTCCCAAGAACCATTTTTTATATGGTTTATGGCAGCTGCAATATTTTTTTCTGTGGCACTTTTCAAACTGATTAATGATATAGTCAAAGCACTGGGAGTTGCGCTACTGACGATTCGAAATAAATTTTCTTCACTCATTGGGTCCCAGGGGTCAGTTTGACTCAGCTTGCATAATCTTGAAACAGGGTCTGCAATGTTTTCTTTGCCAGAACGGTATATTACTTTATATTTGTACCCTTGCAATCGAGACATCCAACGCTCAATCCTAGCCGGTGGTTTTGAAGTTGGCTTGAAAATAGCTTCTAATGGTTTATGATCGGTCACGAGTTCAAATTCCAAACCCGCCAAATAATAGTGAAATTTCTCCACTGACCACACCAGAGCCAAGCTTTCTTTCTCAGTTTGAGAGTATCGTTTCTCCACATCAGATAAGGCTTTGCTAGCATATGAAATAACCTTAGGTTGACCCAAAGAATCAAACTGTAATAACACCGCTCCCAGAGCTACAGGACTTGCATCCGCAACTAGACGTGTCTTTAGTTTGGGGTCAAAATAAGCCAAGCTTGCTATGTCTGACAACTTTGCTTTCAGAATCTGAAAGGATATCTCCTGATCTAATCCCCATATAAATTTAGTTCCGTGCGTTAAGAGAATTCTCAAAGGATCTGTATTTGTACCAAACCAAGAAAACTTCTTGTCTCTTCCTTTGTGTTTGGTTGTCTGAAATCTTGAATAACTTTCACTTTTTCAGGGTCAGCAGAGAAACCATCCTTTGATAAGATGTGTCCTAAAAATTTTAATTTTGTAGTTCTCTACACACACTTGCTCTCGATCAAGGTAACATATTGTCTTAAAACTTCCAAGACTTGGTTTAAGGGCTTATCGTGATCGTCCGCTGTTTTACCAAATATAATTATATCGTCAATGTAATTTAGGGTATTACTACAAGAGGATAACATCTCTTCAATTATACGTTGAAATATCTCTGGTGCTGAGTTTATTCCAAACATCAGCCGTTTATATCTAAAGAGACCTTTGTGCGTGATAAAGGTGGTGATTTCACGGCTTGATTCCTGTAATTCAACCTCATGGTATGCGGATTCAAGATCTAAACGAGAGAAAATCTTCGCCTCTCTTATTTTTGTTATAAATGATTCAAAGGTTGGCAATGGATAATTTTCGCGAGAAATGGCTCTGTTGGCTTGCCGCATGTCAACACATAGTCTTAGATCACCATTTTCCTTAAACGCTATTACTAACGGAGATATCCACTTACTTGAATCATATATTGGTTCAATTATATCTCTATGTAGAGCTTCATTCAATTTATCAGTGACCTTTTCTTCCAAAGCAATTGGGACTTTCCTCAATGGCTGCTGTACAGGCTTCACATCATGATTAATGGCAAGGCTGACCTCAACACCTTTTATTTTTGGAAATGGTAACAAGCTTTTAACATTGCGAACTTCCAAACCTAATCGCAAAACGTTCAGTTTTATTGCAGAATCACATCCCAGCAAAGACTGGCTTCCATTTTTAATCACGTAAAATGTAGCAATCACTTCTGGGTCTTTTCCTACTGATATTGGAGCATCAAATACGCGTAGAACTCTCAAAATATTATCTGCAGCGTATGTCCTGAATTGAATTGAAGAATCAGACCGAATGTTCCAAATAACAGCGTTATTATTTAGCAAACTGTTCCAATCGCACTCACTTAGAAGATTGAATCTCGAACCAGAGTCTATAATCATCGTTACAGCTTTGCCACCAATTGTGCAATTAATGGTATCGTTATATTCTGAACCGGTTTTAATTTTAAAACAATCTGATTTTACAGTTTCATGGTGCGAAACTTCTTCAAGACATTTGACATTTGAATCCGAAAATCGTGGTGTCTTAAAGTTCCTTTCGTCTTGCCCCACCATTTTCCGCTTGAATGTTTTAGTTTTACACTTTGCAGGAAAACGTCCTATCAACTGGCATTTATTGCATCTAGCATTCCGTGCTGGACAATTGGGAGAGTTACTTGAATGACTTTTACGTCCACATCGGCCACACTCCGAGTCTAAACTTGTAGGAAATCGAGGCTGTCGTATCACTTTATTGACTGGTTGTGAAGTTGTATCTGTAATAAAGCTGTGCGATTGCTTATCAATTTACTCATGTATTTGGTAAGTTTCAACAACCTCAGACAGATTCATTTCCTTTTCCAAAAGCTTTTTTCTCAACTCTATTGGAGCCCATGATTATTTTGTCTTTAATACAAATTTCTTCAATTTCTGCTTTAGATTCCCCAAAAGAACATTTAGTAACTCGCTGTCTTAATCGAATGAGAAACTTGCTGAAATTTTCGCCTTCTAAAGATGCCAAAGTCCTGAACAAGTGTTGTTCAAATGTTGAATTCTGCTTTGGTGAAAAATATTCGCTTAATTTCTCAACCAATACATGAAAAACATCATTTTGTTTTTCCTTGTCCAATTCAATCAAAGCCCCCGGAAGGTTATATATTACTTCCTGCAGTTGGGATCCACCCAAATGCAACAATTTGTTTTTCTTTTTAACAAATGACGTCACATAGGAATCTTTTGTCAATGACGTCACATAGGAATGGCTTTATTTCAGTCATCGTTATTTAACCGTGATGTCTTCGTTTCAAAATGCTATCACAATTAAATGTGCTTTCCGAAAATTTCAATATTAATTTGTCTTTGCTTTAAATTTTGTCCACAATTTAATGTGTCTCCACTCATTCACAATTAAATGTGTTTTCCAAAAATTTTAGTGGTTCTTGACAATTTGACATTTCTGTACAATTTAATGTACCAACTCTTTACACAATTTAATGTGTTTCCCAAAATAATTCAGAAATTAATGTGTTTCCAAAATATCACAATTTAATGTGATGCCTTTGCTATATATAGTCTCGAGCTCCACGCTATCCCATCCTCGTCGCCAATGTAATAACTCGATAATTACTCTAATTTTATAGTACTAAGAGCCGTAACAAATCAAACAAATATTTTAATTTTATATCTTAATTTTTATTATTTTTTTTTGTTTGTCATCAGCTGTTCTTACTCCAATACCAAAGCTTGCCACATGTTTAGTATTTTTCCCATATAGTTAGCGTTGCCACAAATACTAAGAAATATTAATGAATGTTTAAATAACTGAACACAATTAAGCTGAAAATTTGTATTTTTATCTTAATTTTTCACGAATAACTTAGCTAACCATCATATATTTTTCATCTATTTACTACACTCAATATTTATTAATTAATATTAACGTTAATAAAATCTAGCATTGTATAATTACAAAAATAGCTCGATTCTGAACGATAAAAAAATTTACGCTAAAAGAAATTCAAATAAAAGCTATCAAACATTTTGACATTCCTTTTTTTTGGGTTTTTCTTATATACATCTTGTTTTCATTAGCAGCAGATTTTTTACACAAATGTTCTCTTACCTGAACGCCGAATATCTAATAAGGTGTAATGCGCTTATATGTGTGCGAGAATATTTTTATATATGTAATACAAAAGTTTTGAAAATCTCGATTTTTTGGCGACTTTGCCGCCCCATATCTCTGGAACGGCCCCAGTGGCACTTGTTAACATCTTTCAATCGTGCTCAAACTTTGGCAATCTTAAAATCTAACAAAATGAAACATTTTAGGGGGGTGCCCCCAAAAAAAATTCAACATTGATTTTTTAAAACCACCCTAATATATATTTAATTTACCATATATACATATTAGGGTGATTTTATCTCATAGGGTAAACAAAAAAAAGTCAGAATTTTGTGATGCCAATTCGTTGCGTAGGGCTGCACATCTTATATATATATATATATATATATATATATATATATATATATATATATATATATATATATATATATATATACATATATATATATATATATATATATATATATATATATATATATATATATATATATATATAAGATGTGCAGCCCTACGCAACGAATTGGCATCACAAAATTCTGACTTTTTTTTGTTTACCCTATGAGATAAAATCACCCTAATATGTATATATGGTAAATTAAATATATATTAGGGTGGTTTTAAAAAATCAATGTTGAATTTTTTTTATATATATATATATATATATATATATATATATATATATATATATATATATATATATATATATATATATATATATATATATATATATATATATATATATATATATATATATATATATATATATATATATATATATATATATATATATATATATATATATATATATATATATATATATATATATATATATATATATATATATATATATATATACAGTAGTTTTCCGATTTAACGAACCTATATGTTGTCAGGCCGGTTCGTTAAACTGAAATGTTCGTTATACCCGGTACTAGCTTAAAAGTCCGTTTTTTCGACTTTGCAATTTAGTAGAAAACAAAGAATAATTTAAATGTTTATTTTATTGAAGAAAATAATTCTTACAAATATTCTTTGGTAAAAAAAACTTAAATATAAAAAGAATAATTCATACTAACATAAAAAAAGAACAATCCATATCAAATTTTATGAAAAACAATTTTAAATAAACATAAACAAAAATAATTCAATCAAAAAAAGGAAATTCTATTTAAAAAATTGATCTAGCAATGACTGTTTCTTTGGAATGGAAATCTTTTTTTGCATGGCACATTCCTGAAGCTCCCTCAAAACCATCGACTTTGAATCATCAATATCATTTTGCTGGCCCCATTGAATACAGATTTCAAAGTGTTTGATAGCATCTTCATGCTTTATTTTGGGTTCTACATTTTCAGAATCTTCACCATCGTCATCATCTTGATTCTCTTCTGCATCTTCGTCTTCGGGCGTGGGATTATTTTCAACCCATCTGTTTAAATCATCGGTTGAAATTCCCACCTGAAAATTTAAATGGTTTTTTTTTAGTTAAGTTAATTTTTTTTGCAAAAAAAAAAGCTTTTAGCATCTAATATGAGCTGAATCATAATTTATTGTGAATAGCCTGTTGAGAGAAGATGAAATATAATTTTTACTTACATTTGGAAAGATTGATAGTAACAAATTAACTCCATTCCTAAGTGCCAGAGTATGTTCGTCTTGACGTAAAAGCGAAGCTAAAGGTAGATCGTCTTCTTCATCAAAAAGACAGTTTTCTAGCAAAATCTTCTTCCAACATTTTGCCAGAGAGGACTCAGAAACTGATTTCCATGCCAATGCTATTGTGATCGCTGCTTCGTACAAATTAAATTGCTTTAAAAACGCGTTCACATTTTGGTCTGGTCTTGAAAAAAGTCGTGTTAAAAGACTGTTTTTGTAGTGCAATTTAAGCAATCGAATGGCATTCTGATCCATTGGCTGAATTAGGGGTGTTACATTTGGGGGCATATAAAGCACCCATATTTTGCCAGTTAGTGTTTCCTTGACTAATTCTTCTGCCGGTGGATGACAAGGCGCGTTATCCAAAAGTAAAAGGGCATTTATGGGCAAATTGTTTATAGCAAGAAATTGTTCCACCTAAAATTACACTTGAATCAAACTTACGTACATATACATAACAAAAAAATACTTGGACTTACTTGTGGAACAAACTTTTCGAAAAACCAATTTTTGAAAAGTACAGCTGTCATCCATGCATTTTTGGAGTGGACGTAGTCAACGGGTAGAGTCTAACTCACAACTTCAAAACAAAACACCTGAACAGAGACAGCGCGCAGCCTCGCAGCGACGAAACTAACGGTATATGTTTACTCACTCTCTATGTTATTAGCTTTTCTTCTTAAATATCATTTCATTTACATACATACACACTTGCAATTGATTTGATTTTTTTTGTTCGTTATATCGAATACAAAAAATATTTTTTGTTCGCTATATAAGGTACACAATGGAAACAATTTGTCAGTTCGTTAAATGCGATGTTCGTTAAAACGAATGTTCGTTAAATCGGAAAACTACTGTATATATATATATATATATATATATATATATATATATATATATATATATATATATATATATATATATTTATTTATTATACATATATATTTATATATATATATATATATATATATATATATATATATATATATAACCACCCTAATATGTATATATGGTAAATACCAAATATATGTATATACGTCAGAGCGTTGCTCGGAAAAACGCCAATGAGCAAATTACAAACTTGAGCCGAAGAAAGGCAAAAATGCAAGAAAAATGCAGTTGGTTTGAGTTGCAGTTGGAAACTGATTTGTTTAATTCCCGAGCAGGGTTTTTTATATGATTTGTTTGAGTTATAAATTCGATAACAATTTCGATTATTCTAAATTGTTTATGTCTAATCCCTTTCGCTTAAGGCTAACTCAAATTCCACTCAAATGTAAAACAAACTGATTCACCAATGACTGCACGCTAGGATTCTAAATATGCTGCACATGTCAAGGGTCATAGTGCCGCAGTGAAGCGGATGGGTGTGTCTTATGTATTGGTATGGTTTGGATGTGTAGAGTTTGCACAGGTAGTTTTTGTGCTACACTACGTTTGTGCACAATAGTCCACATGCACTACAAAGGTCTCTATACAATTATACTTTGTATTCATAGTTTATAAAGTAGAAACCGAAACAAAACTTTAATTGTATAAATAGTTAGTTTGTAGGAATATTAAGTCAATTGATTTAGGTGTTTATATATATATATATTTTTTTTAATTTTTTTGTTGAAGAATACGCAAGTATTCTAATATAGGGTAAATTCAATAATTAAAACTTTATATTCAACGAAAAAGCACGAAATGAAGTTTACCTGCTGATTGATGATGAGGGCTGATTAACTTTATCCGACTTTATCTCGTTGGTGGCTTATTTGGCGATTCACTATGTTGTTGTCTTTAATTAATACCCGGTGGAACATTCGGCACATCAATCCGCATTCTTTTCTGACATATCTATTCCGTGGTGTTGGTTGATTCACTTATCAAGACACACCAAATCACTGTGCACTAGTGACAACAGATCTAGCTGACACACTTTTAGGTTGTCAAGTCCATTAATAGTCTAGGTCATAACCATGTTTTGATAGCTCTTTAACATCATCCTATTGCTGTAATCTATCACCTCTAGCTGAAATATCATTGACACTTCTCGGTGTTGTAAAGTATCATCAACAATCTTTCGTACAACGTTGTGTTGTGGTGGCCTCTAAATACCACAGCATCGTGTTGCAGTAGCTTATCAACTCTCTTATAGTGGCCCATTACTACTATTACACACATTGCCAATCAGCTCGCACATCTTTGTCTTGCGGTAACTTTTGAAAACCATTTAGCACGTCACTGTATTGTTGTACTTAATTAGTACTTGTTGGCACATATGGTGCCATATACATCTGATATATTCAGTTGTTTACTCGTATAAGCTCCTCACCAGTATCTGAGAGTATAAAAGTAACTAATCAAATCTAGCAGATTGTGCAAACTAATATGGACTTAAATATATTGCAGTAGGTTATCACATGTAGCTGTACATCATCTTTTTGTGGTGGTTCATCAGCATTCTATGACATGATCAGGATGTGGTGTCTCTTCAGCAATATTTGACAGATTGCCACGTTTCAGTAGACCATCCATTGTACCTGACACATCTTGGTTCCAACATCACAATTTGGTTCAAAACTGTGTTAAAATATGTTTGGTAAATATCATAATGAAAGAAAAAAAAGTGGAAGATGGATTGGACAGTAAACAGTTTGTCTTCAGTGTAGGAAAGGAATTATTTTTAGTCTTTCCAATAGATGTTAGGAAGAACTGATATATTTAAACTATTTGACTGTTTAGTTAGGCTGAACAAACATTCAGAAAACCCAACAGAAATAGAATTAGGTAAAAATTCTTTTATATTAGTTCATTCGTGAGATTCACGAATTTCACAAAAGGAAAACTATATGTTTATACTGAAGCAGATAAATGTAGCCTGAATATGCTGAATTGCGTATTCTTGAACAAATAAATTAAAAAAATATAAACACCTAAATCAATTGACTTAATATTCCTACAAACTAACTATTTATACAATTAAAGTTTTCTTTTGGTTTCTACTTTAAAGACTATGTACATGTATAATTGTATAGAGACCTTATTAGATATTCGGCATTCAGGTATGAGAACATTTTTGTACAAAATCTGCTGCTAATGAAAACAAATTGTATATAAGAAAAACCAGAAAAAAGGAATTTAAAAATGTTTGATAGCTTTTATTTGAATTTCTTTTAAGCGCAAATTTTTTATCGTTCATAAACGAGCAATTTTTTTAATTATAGTAATTATATATATGAGTGAAGTAAATAGATGAAAAATATATGATGGTTAGCTAAGTTATTCGTGAAAAACTAAGATAAAAATACAAATTTTCAGCTTAATTGTGTTCAGTTCTTAAAACATTCATTAATATTTCTTAGTATTTGTGGCAACGCTAACTATATGGGAAAAATACTAAACATGTGGCAAGCGTTGGTATTGGAGTAAGAACAGCTGATGACAAACAAAGAAAAATAATAAAAATTAAGATATAAAATTAAAATATTTGTTTGATTTGTTACGGCTCTTAGTACTATAAAATTAGAGTAATTATCGAGTTATTACATTGGCGACGAGGATGGGATAGCGTGGAGCTCGAGACTACATATAGCAAAGGCATCACATTAAAAGGTGATATTTTGGAAACACATTAAATTCTGAATTATTTTGGGAAACACATTAAATTGTGTAAAGAGTTGGTACATTAAATTGTACAGAAATATCAAATTGTCAAGAACCACTAAAGTTCTTGGAAAACACATTTAATTGTGAATGAGAGGAGACCCATTAAATTGTGGATAAAATTTAAAGCAAAGACAATATAATATTGAAATTTTCGGAAAGCACATTCAATTGTGATAGCATTTTGAAACGAAGACATCACGGTTAAATAACGATGACTGAAATAAAGCCATTCCTATGTGACGTCATTGACAAAAGATTCCTATGTGACGTCATTTGTTAAAAAGAAAAACAAATTGTTGCATTTGGGTGGATCCCAACTGCAGGAAGTAATATATAACCTTCCGGGGGCTTTGATTGAATTGGACAAGGAAAAACAAAATGATGTTTTTCATGTATTGGTTGAGAAATTAAGCGAATATTTTTCACCAAAGCAGAATTCAACATTTGAACGACACTTGTTCAGGACTTTGGCATCTTTAGAAGGCGAAAATTTCAGCAAGTTTCTCATTCGATTAAGACAGCGAGTTACTAAATGTTCTTTTGGGGAATCTAAAGCAGAAATTGAAGAAATTTGTATTAAAGACAAAATAATCATGGGCTCCAATAGAGTTGAGAAAAAAGCTTTTGGAAAAGGAAATGAATCTGTCTGAGGTTGTTGAAACTTACCAAATACATGAGTAAATTGATAAGCAATCGCACAGCTTTATTACAGATACAACTTCACAACCAGTCAATAAAGTGATACGACAGCCTCGATTTCCTACAAGTTTAGACTCGGAGTGTGGCCGATGTGGACATAAAAGTCATTCAAGTAACTCTCCCAATTGTCCAGCACGGAATGCTAGATGCAATAAATGCCAGTTGATAGGACGTTTTCCTGCAAAGTGTAAAACTAAAACATTCAAGCGGAAAATGGTGGGGCAAGACGAAAGGAACTTTAAGACACCACGATTTTCGGATTCAAATGTCAAATGTCTTGAAGAAGTTTCGCACCATGAAACTGTAAAATCAGATTGTTTTAAAATTAAAACCGGTTCAGAATATAACGATACCATTAATTGCACAATTGGTGGCAAAGCTGTAACGATGATTATAGACTCTGGTTCGAGATTCAATCTTCTAAGTGAGTGCGATTGGAACAGTTTGCTAAATAATAACGCTGTTATTTGGAACATTCGGTCTGATTCTTCAATTCAATTCAGGACATACGCTGCAGATAATATTTTGAGAGTTCTACGCGTATTTGATGCTCCAATATCAGTAGGAAAAGACCCAGAAGTGATTGCTACATTTTACGTGATTAAAAATGGAAGCCAGTCTTTGCTGGGATGTGATTCTGCAATAAAACTGAACGTTTTGCGATTAGGTTTGGAAGTTCGCAATGTTAAAAGCTTGTGACCATTTCCAAAAATAAAAGGTGTTGAGGTCAGCCTTGCCAAATACAGATCCTTTGAGAATTCTCTTAAAGCAGGGTACTAAATTTGTATGGGGATTAGATCAGGAGATATCCTTTCAGATTCTGAAAGCAAAGTTGTCAAACATAGCAAGCTTGGCTTATTTTGACCCCAAACTAAAGACACGTCTAGTTGCGGATGCAAGTCCTGTAGCTCTGGAAGCGGTGTTATTACAGTTTGATTCTTTGGGTCAACCTAAGGTTATTTCATATGCTAGCAAAGCCTTATCTGATGTGGAGAAACGATACTCTCAAACTGAGAAAGAAAGCTTGGCTCTGGTGTGGTCAGTGGAGAAATTTCACTATTATTTGGCGGGTTTGGAATTTGAACTCGTGACCGATCATAAACCATTAGAAGCTATTTTCAAGCCAACTTCAAAACCACCGGCTAGGATTGAGCGTTGGATGTCTCGATTGCAAGGGTACAAATATAAAGTAATATACCGTTCTGGCAAAGAAAACATTGCAGACCCTGTTTCAAGATTATGCAAGCTGAGTCAAACTGACCCCTGGGACCCAATGAGTGAAGAAAATTTATTTCGAATCGTCAGTAGCGCAACTCCCAGTGCTTTGACTATATCATTAATCAGTTTGAAAAGTGCCACAGAAAAAAATATTGCAGCTGCCATAAACCATATAAAAAATGGTTCTTGGGAAAATGAAACTGGAAATTGTTTTTATCCATTCCGATGTGAGCTGACAGTTGTGGGTAGTATCCTTCTTCGACATTCACGAATTGTTATTCCAGAATCATTAAAACAAAAAGTATTGGAATTGGCACACGAAGGCCATCCTGGTGAATCGGCAATGAATAGACGGCTGCGTCTGAAAGTATGGTGGCCTTAATGTGATAAGGAAATCGAGAGATTTGTAAAAGGATGTCTAGATTGCTTGATAGTCTCGCAACCGATAAATGCAGCTCCTATGAACCGTCATGTTTTTCCAGAGCGACCCTGGCAGAGTATAGCATCCGATTTGATGGGGCCATTACCCAATAAGGATTTTATCTTAGTTTTAATTGATTACTACTCAAGATATACTGAAGTAGTATTTCTAAAACGAGTATCGTCCGAAGTAATTATTAAGGCCATGATGAACATTTTCCCCAAATTAGGATTCCTGAAGTCAATAAGAACTGATAACGGCCGTCAGTATGTCAGCTCAGAGTTTAATGATTTCTGCAAAATTCATAATATTAAACAAATAAAAACATTACCATATTGGCCACAGGCCAATGGAGAAGTCGAAAATATGAATCGATCACTTGGAAAAAGATTAAAAATTGCACATGCAAATAATAGCAATTACGAAGAAGAAATCCTGAAATTCATCCTAATGTATAATGTGACACCACATGGAACTGCAGGTTCCCCACCTTCCCAGTTAATGTTTAACCGAATAATTCGAGATAAAATACCAGGAATACAAGATATAATTGAGGATATGATTGATTCATCTGCTAGAGACATGTACTTAATAAATAAACAGAAAGGGAAGAAGAGGGCAGATGAGAAGCGCCGAGCAAAAGACAATGACATGGAAGTTGGCGATAAAGTGTTACTTAAAAATGTTATTTTTCCACACAAGCTTACTCCCAACTTTGACCCTACTGAGTATGAAGTGGCTGAAAGACATGGAAATGAAGTACTTGTGGAGGCAAACGGGAAAAGATTTAACAGAAATGTACCACATCTTAAAAAGATCCCTAAAGGAAAAATAGTTCTAAATGCGAGCGAAAATTCAATATCTCAGACATTATCACAGTCTTCATCTTGGATTCCTGCATCTGGACCAACAATATCTCCAGAACCTGAAACACCGATATCACCTGTATACCCAATTCCTGACCATCCTCAATCATCGGGACAACCTGACAAGGCCGAGCACCATTCTCCTAAGGAACCCTTGAAGTTGAAATTGAAAAACGTGGGAGGGATGTGGCTCCGCTAACTATATGGGAAAAATACTAAACATGTGGCAAGCTTTGGTGTTGGAGTAAGAGCAGCTGATGACAAACAAAGAAAATTAATAAAAATAAAAATATTATAAAATTTAAATATTTGTTTGATTTGTTACGGCTCTTAGTACTATAAAATTAGAGTAATTATCGAGTTATTACAGTATTATTTTTGGAATGCTTTTGAAATGCCTCTTTTCCTTACAAATCAAAATTAAAAGAAGAATTCAACTAAGTTCTTCATGGTGTGAGAAAAAACTGTGCAGAAATTGAAAAACCTTAACATTATTGGGATTATTATTAAATGTTTTATTTTAAAAATTTTCGAATGAGACTTCACCTTAAACTGATAACTCAAATGCAACATTTTTATTTAAAAATTTCCGAAAAAATTTCCAATGCGTCAACGCAGTAGACAACATTGAATATATCCATAAACGAAAAACTATTTTAACAGTTTGAATTAATAATTGAACAACACACACGTAGAGACCCTCACAACATTGATTTTATACCTTAAAATTACCCTCCATTAATATTTTAAACCGTGCAATTTAATGGAAACGCGCAGCAAAGCGAGGGTATCTGAACAATTGCAATGCGACGCGTCACATAATTGGTAAATATTTCCCCTGAAAATGTGGCAGTGCAGAAATGTTCCATTCCATGTTCCCTTCCAATATTGCTTTCAATATCAAAATGTTCCTTGCACAACACAAGCAGTTTCCATTTCGATCCTCAAAGCTTTCTTCAGAGTAAACAGAATTAAGAAAAATATTCTTTAACGGCATCAAAAGTCTTTCGCCCTTGGTGAATCCAACAATTAGTCAAGTGTTGCTCAATATGAAGTGGAAGCGATTCGAATATATGTATGTACATTACGATTCGACAGTTACACAAAATGCAATAAAAAATATATACCGTTTTTGTGTACGCGCACTCAAAATGCAATCAGGAATATTTGTCAGCCGTATGCAGGAGGAGAACTTGCAATAGATTGAACAAATTAATATAAAGTCAGTTTCATGCTTTCTCAAAGCGAAGGAAAAACAACTGTGGTTATGAAATGTATCACAATTTAACTTGCCTAAAGAGCAGGTTGGATCTCGTCAACAATTACCAATGTCAAGCAACTGGTGTGTGTCTTTGACGGTGGCTAAGTGGTTGTTAATAAAACTATTTTGCTGTACTTATATCAACATATGTATATATAAATGGAAAATAAATATATTCTTGTGTAATATAAACAATTTTCTTATTTCAGAAATTGCCTATTTTGGCTGCCTCTCGCATAGCCGCTTCACCAGTTAAATACTAGTTACGGTGTTAATATGAACAATCCCACATGAGGGCTATTTTATCGGAATTGAATAACCCTCACTGCCAGATAAACCAGCAACCACACATTTGTGTGGTTCTATTGGATGCTTCACATATTTTTCCCAATACACCACCTGCTAATTGCAAAGAAATCCAAACAATTTGAAGTGGATTTTGAAATAGCATCAATACTGATATGGTTGATGCTTTTGGTTAAGCCTGCTGTGACTATGGCATTGAATCTATCTCCCATGATGAACTCCAGTGACACTGAATTCAGGTAATTGCTAAGAGAACTTTATGTAACGGTTATATTAACGGATATTAGTTGTACAACTATAATATGCTACATCAAAAGCTAGCATGGCCCAAAAAATAAAAATTTAGGTTTATCCGGGCCGCAAAATAAAACAATTTATACATATATGGTTATAATATAACTATAATATTGCGTAATCCGTAATGTTTATTTTGAAAATTCTAATTAAATAAAGGGAAATTTTAATTTTTCTTCCGGAAATTAGACACCTCTTCGTAGTTAACATATTCGGTATTTCAGGGGTAATATTGTTCGCATTATTCCTTTTCAGCACTGAAGCAAAATGAATTTGGGTAATCCTCGATCACACCGCAATGAGCGAAAATAATTGTTCGCAATAATAAGTGCTTCCAAACATTGAAATAACTTCATACGCAAGTTTTCGCGTATTTTCAAACGTTATCGGCAAAGATTTATAAAATTCCGGCTCCCCAAGTTTATTAAATTTAAGCCGCAAATCTGAATCGCACTGGATTTTTATAACCTTCATTTGCATATCACTTGGCACAGTTTCTATATTAATTGAAAATATTGATGAAAATAATGAAAACTTGCATTCCAAAGATTTAAAATCAGCAAATTTTCTGTCGAATTCAGTTCTTAATTCAAAAATTTTTTTCGCGTATTTTTTGTATGATGTTTCAATTGAACTTGATTTATTCGAACTGCATGTTGGAAATTGGGTAAAGTTTTCATTTTTCAGTTGATTTTCCCACAGTTGCAGCTTACATTTAAATGCTTGTACTTGGTCACACAATGATTTGATCCTTTCCTTGAAGTTTCACATTTAAATCGGACAAATGATTTGTTATGTCCACCATAAAGCACAAATATTGTAGCCCTGATACATTTGAAAACATGCTGGTATCTTTATTTTTTGTAAGTAAAAAATGGCGTATTTCATCATTCAAGTTCCAGAATTACTTACGAACTTTGCAGCATGATAGCCAACACACTACAGTATAATAGGATATACCAGAATATTAAGAAATTAGAAAACTATCGTCAATTAAGGCCCCGTGATCTATTCAAATTTGTAATTTTTTTGTTGTGTGTCAATACGTTTTCCATTTTTAAAACGTTTGTCTTGCATTATTCAGCTATGCGTATGATGAATCTTGAAGTCTTGACGAATCTCACTTATCTTTTTTTGCAGTAATGCTACAAATCCATTGGTTTTTCCAGTCATTGTAGGAGCACCGTCTGTTGCCATAGAAGTTAATTTTAGCAAAGGTAAATTATATTTTCCTAAAAGTTCATACACACAATTAAATCTTCTCCTGTAGTAGTGTCATGCAAAGGTACTAAATCCAACAATTCCTCAAAAATGTTGAAATCGGCGTCAGAAGCACGAAGAAATACAGCTAACTGAGCTTCACCCCCGATATCTGTACTCTCATCACAAGCAATAGAAAAAACTTGAATGCCATGAGTTTCTGTTTTAATTTGCGGAGTTAAGTTGGTAGCTAAATCGGTAATTCTTTCTGCAATATTATTTCGCGACAAAGAAATTGTTTGAAAAGCCTTAACACTCTCAAGACAAACTAATTGTGCAGCTTTAATAAGGATTCCTTAATAAAATCACCTTCAGTAAAAGGCATGTTTTGTTAATAATCCTACCTATAGTTGTTTTTTTTTAGTTTTAACAGTAATTTTTATTCTATGGTGAGTTAATATAGTTGTCTTACTAAAATTCTTAATTCCTCCTCACTTGCTCATATATTTTATATGTATCACACAAAACCCCCAGTTATGTGCAATTCTAATTGAGCTCTAGCGAAAATTTGTGTAGCTGAAAATTTAACTACATTTACGTCAGGTACATGCAAAACAAAAACCAAACTCAACTCATTCTAATATGAGTCCAGTTCAAGTTCACGCTGAAATAATCGTTAAGCCTAGAATTCGATTTCTGAGCCGCATAGATATTGGCTGTGGGCCGCCAGTTTGACATGTCTGTTTTACATTAAGGCTTCTAATTATGAAGCTCCGATATAAAGCCTTCTAAATCATAAGCACCGATTCCAATGTCACCAATAGAGCTCATGAATTCAAATGAGTTCTTGTCTCGTGCATGTTAAAATAGATACTAAATTTCTAAGAAAACATTGGTAGATTGTACCTTAATGTGTGCTACGACACAGTGCTTTTTAATATCGTAAAATCTAAACTATATTGTCGGTTTTGTTATTCACCATTGCAGAAACAGTTGTTAAGTTGACTGCGCTAGTACTAATGCATATAATTATAAAATTGGTTTTTACAGATGCCTCGTACACAGAGCTCGCAGACTACAGTGTAACAACTGAATTATAAATACAGCCCAACTCTTACATTTATGACTGGAAATGGCTGATATCAGATAATCGATTGGCGAACACCTTCACCGAATACACAGAGAAGCAACTTAAATTTCACAGACATGCACTTCGGTTCGCCGTTTTTTTGAAAGTGAATCCACGCTGTTCATATACACACCATTGAGGCTCGAAGCGGCAGTGACTCTAAGGACCCATCATAGTCACAATTGCGGAAGTATAAAGAACTGAAAGTATATGACAATAATTTGTTGGAGCATCGGATATCTACCACAATTATCAATGCTTGGACTAAAGGACTGCCACTTAAATACCGAGACAGGTGATTAGTTAATGTAGTAAATTTAAAGGGACATTAATAGAAAAGCTGTGGTTGTTGGCGCATTTACAAAAGGAACCCGATTGTTAAAAACTTGGTTACTTTTCCGAAGATAAATTTAAGATTGTATGAAACGTTTAGAGCAAAAAAAGAGTAAAACATTTAGTTTATAAATTGATTTGTCATATGTACACCAATCCTCAAATATATTTACTACAAAGCTGCTCGCTTTAGAAACGGTTCATATACTTCGTTTTGCTCCGAGCGTGTCATTGGATATTGTCCTATGTTAAGTATTTATAGTCTAAATTGAGCTCATCTGACGTTAACTAGTATTGACCGGGTAACTTGGAAATCTTTGGTTTAATTTGGTATTTAATATTTTCAAATTATTTTCAATTGTATTTATTTTTTAAATTCCTTAGGGGTTTAATATAAATATTTATAGGAACCACGCATGACCGTATTTTAATGTCTGCTAATGTGATTCCTGTGTTATTAAAATTCCAGGACCTAATCCAGTCCAAATAGCTTTAATGTAAAACTTTTTTTCATCGCGTAAAATGCCCGCCGAGTAACTTTGTCATTTCGTTTGATAACTATTGTCATTTCGTTAGAACTTATCATTTATAGCTCTCGTTCAGTTACTAGGTTGGTAATACAAAGGAATACTGTATGCATGTGTTTTTTGGTTTATAAAACTCTTAAAATTATTTCTATATTGTATATCTGACAAAATTTATTCTTTCTCTCTCAACCTTTGAAAAATTGCCTATGGAAGCTTTTTCCAGTTTTGGTTCATTTTATTTCAATTTTTAAGTAGTTTCTCAGGGAACAGACTAAAACCGTTCTAGCTACACGTAATTTGAATATGGCTGTATAGGAATTTATAAATTCTGCCAACTAAAGCAGAGTAGGTAGGTAGGTAGGTAGGTTGGTAGGTAGGTAGGTAAGGCGGCCGCCCGATGGGCGCACTTAGGCCAACACTGATCCTTTGTGATACCGCATGAGACATCAGATCCCATCCCTTTCAAAGGTTCAGCCATTTGGAGCTTTTAATGAAGCAGTTGATGGAGCTAATCTTTTTTTTTTTAGATATCTCCCAAAGAGTCAGAAAGTAGTCGCCTATGAAAGTGCGCCTCCTTCTGGACAGCGCTGGACCCGGGCACAATAGGTAAGCAATGGACTCTTCCTCCTCCTCGTCCATGCAACTCCTGCAGAAGTCGTTAGAGGCGATCCCCAGCATAGAGTCCCGTATGTGCCTAGAGTCCAGTGTCCCGTTAAGATGCTAATCACGGAACCTATACATTGTCTATTTAGGGCCAGTAGGTCCTTAGAGCGCTTGACATTTATCTCTTGCCAGGTTTGTCTAGCTATTTTACATCCTGAAAGTTCAGACCAGCGCCTGCCTGCTGTTCCTAAGGATATTGTATTTACTAAGAGCTTACATGTTGCAATAGGAATACCGAATTGGACGTATCTGGTTCAATCGGTATGGTAGTACCCTCACGGGCAAGTTCATCGGCCTTGCAATTCCCTGGAATATCTCTGTGACCGAGAACCCAGCACAGATGCACACGGATCTGCGTAGCTATCTCGTCTAAAGATTTGCGGCAGCTCTTGACGGCTGCTTGGCTGTCGGACAGAATGCAAATATCATGTCCAGATACCTTCTTCTTCCTTAGCCAAGACAGTGCTGCCTCTTTAGCCGCGACCTCTGCCTGAAAAACACTGCAGTGGTCGGGGAACCTAAAGGACATGTTAATGTCCAAATCTTCTGAGAATACACCACCTCCCACCCTACTATATATCTTGGATCCATAAATGTAGATGTGAACCCCTTCTACATGAGGGGGGATGCCATCCTTCCATTCGTCCCTGGAGGGAAAGGAGATCTTGCACATACCATTGAAGGCATACATTGGTGTGATGTAGTCGAAAGAGTCAGGAATACCCTCAAAATGTCTTAAAATGTACCTACATTCCTGGCAACCCATTGATGTGTAGCTTTTAGCCTTATAGCAGAGTTTACAGCCATTTTTCCGCCAAAAAGCTTAACAGGCAGCACATTGAGTATAACGTCCAATGCTGCCGTTGGAGTCGTTCTAATGGCACTACTTATGAATACATCTGTCGTTCTTTGTACCTTTGTTACCAGCCTATTGTATGTGGACTTACTTAGGGCTGTCCACCAAGCAAGCACCGCATAGAAAAGGACGTACCACAGCTGTGTATATCCAATATGCCTTAGGCTGTAACCCCCATTTTTTTTTACCTATAACTCTTTTGTAAGAGTACAGAGCTACCTGAGCCATTCAAATGGGTTCGCTTATATTAGCTTTCCAGATCAGCTTCCTATCTAGGATCACGCCCAGATATTCAGCCTCCTCGACAAGATTAATATCTACACCCATTAGTGTTGGAGCGATAAATGTAGGAATTTTATACTTCCTAGTGAAGAGCACCAGCTTAGTCTTGGTCGGTTAACCACCAACCTACAGTCAGTAGTCCATTTAGAGAGAATGTTCAACATGTGCTGCATCAAGTCCCTCAAAGTAGATATGTATTTTCCCGAGATAAAGCAGAGTAATTGCTATATAAATGAGGAGACTAGAAGGCTGGGTATCAAGCTGGAAGTATAACCTTCAACTGTACTGTGAATAGAAGGCAAGCTTGTTTCTGTGTATATCGTGTTTTAGGATGAGTAGGAAAGTGATGTATGTTATTTACGGCTAACTGGATGGCTTTTGTTATTTTTACGAGTTCTTGATTAACGTCCAATCCAACTGTATTTATAAAATTCTTTTATATATCTGTTTTCTATGACTTCCAATACACTAAATCTGTTTTGAAATTTTGGTAACGGTTTGCAGTGGTTAAAATGGACTCTTGTAACTATTTCTGTTGTTATGGGGTTATGGTCACTGGAATATGTGATCGACCAGTTGCCTAGAAATAGAAGTTGTGGAGAAATTATTAAGATTAATATTAGTTATTGAATTTAACGCCTAGATATTTTACTGTCAGCCTGTAATTAGGACCAGCGCTGAAATGTACGGTTCAGGTGAAACTCCAAAACCAGTTTCCTATCTTTATTTAAGTGCTTGTCCAGACAGAATCGTTAGGTCCGACAATGATTTCTTGTACTGATCAAGGTCGATAGCATGAACCAATTTAGTTGACGCGTCTACTATCCAGTTGCTGCCATCTCGTATGGATACTATGGGGTCTCGATAATTAAATTTATTACATACGATATGCTCGACCTGTAGCGCTGAGTGCCACCATTCTATAAATGTTTGCTTAAACCTTTTACATACTAGTATGATTCCTTGAGTGAAATTCTTTCATTGATTTACTTAAAATCATTAATTTGAATTAGTTTACAACATTAAAAAATTATATATGGGTATTTCCATGGTTACGCACGTGGCAGTTGTACGTCTTCAATGTGAAAAAAACAAAGAAATATAAATTTTTTTTGTTTATTTTACAGCAATTTATTATTAATATTTTAATTTGTACAAAAATGAATTAGTGTACAATTTGTAAGAGGAGCACTAGCAACTGCGGCTTTCAGCTCTCGTGTAATAAATATGGTATACTAGTGTTTTTACATTTAATACATGTTGTATACTTTGTTGTTAGATCCCGTGTAGATATTTTGTTTCCAGACATTTTTTGGCGGTGTTTTTGTCTTTTACTAAAAGGAGCAAGTTACCGTCGCGAAGCTCCGAAATTTTTATTATGTCCTTGCTAATGACGTTTAGTGCTTTATGCACTGCAAAGCAAGAAAAGTTTTGTAGCGTTTTGTTGGGGTCTAAAGAGGAGATCACTATGAATTTTGGATTTGGTAGGTTTATTGTTTGTAAAGTTGGGAAAAATTCCATGGTTTTGTCCATTGTTTTTTTTTTGTTTTTATTGAGGCTTTCGCTTAGCAGAGCAAAGCGATTACCCTTTAAATTAGGCCTAGAGGTCATTATTGATTCACGTTAGTTTTGGCACAGATAAGAGGTCCGATTAGTTTTCACACAAAAAGTAACAAAAATTAACACTGCGTATATCGAGATTGGTTTGATTATATTAGTGGTTAGAACGAGAATTAAACTAAAAAATTAAAATTAAAATTAAAAATAATTTTTTTCGATTTTTCCGATTTTTTAACTGCTTGACAGGAATTGCTCGGATGAATTGTGTGGTATTCTGAATGTACAGCATTTTAGTAACACTATGTTTAATGTAAAAGCTTAGAGTCGACGAAATATTATTCGAAGGTATTAACAAACGAATGGGGATACGTGACGTGACAGAAAATAGAAGTGGTTTTTGTCTGCATATATGTTTAAGAACGTTAAAACAAACCATAATATCATACGTGACGTGCCATACATTACGTGATATTTTTCCTTATTGAAGCATTATTCATATTATTTTGAATAAAAGTTTTTATTAAGTGGAGAAAAACCTTGCTTTTGAATTAGTATATTATTTTGAATATGAAATTTATTTTGAAATGAATATTTGAAATTTTAAGGCATAGTTGTGTTTTTTTGGGTTTGGCAAATCACTTTATTCTTTGGATCCGTTCTTAAAACTGAAATTTACAATTTACAATTCTTAGAGGCTAAGCTGGGCACAAAGGAGTAGGAAATGTTGTATTTGTGCCAGGGTATGAATATCGCAATAAATCCCATTCACAACTTGAAGGTTTATGGAGACTCCAATTTTATCTAGGAGGGTTTCGAGTTGCTTATAAGAAACACGATGGCGGATACGATTTCTAAAAATAAATTTGGTTTCTTCTTTTGGTTCCGCACGTTGGATAATGATAATCTGATTTTTGAAGTAGTTGATTCGATTCTCAATGGTGGGAAGAGTTACCGTTAGTGAACGTTCACTGTCGCAAACTTGAATAGAGGATGAGGATTATAAATTTGCAGTGATACCAAGGAATTGCCTGGAGAGGGCATCAGCAATAACATTGTCTTTGCCTGGTTTGTATAAAAAAGTGGGCAAAAATTCTTCGATAAACGCTTTCCATCGTTTTATTTTTGAGTTTGCATTTTTTTCGGGAACTGAGAAATTTAAAGACAGATGATCGGTCAAAATATGCAGCTTGTTGACACGATACAAATAATGCTTTAGATTTTTAGAGCCCACACTGCTAAAAGTTCCCTCTCATTTGTGGCATAATTGTTTTCGGAGTCTTAGAATGTTCCTTGATGTCATAGTTATTGAGGGTCCATTCTGTGATAGAACTGCTCCAATGGCGTGGCAACAGGCGTCCGTTGTTAGATCGAACGGTTTCTTTAGCAAGTTTTAATGCCGTTTGTTGAAACTACAAAACCTATTCCACAGAAGTTTTGAAAAGTTTGGATTTTTATAAGGAAACTCTCATTTTTCATAAATTTTGCTTTCATAAACCGCGTCCCGTTACATAATTTGGGTGTATTTAGGTTTCGTAGCAGTATGATTGGTGATCCAACTTTCAAAATTAAATTATGTGGTGGAATACCTGGCAAATGAAGTAAATTTAAAAATTCAGTTGGAAAATTCACTCCTTCATCTTCTTCTACCACAGTATCAACTGACTTGAAAATGACGGAGATCATGGTATCGACATGAATATTTTTTGCGGCTAAAATTGCCCTTTCGCTTAGCTATTGATGGTTGTTGATAATATCTCGAATGTTTGGAAACACGTTTTGAATAAATACGTCTCTAGATGGCACAATGACGCAACAATTATCTGGTAACTTGATTATCTGGCTCATTGATTTTACATTAATTTTGCCTTCGCCAATATGAAGCAATTTCTTTGAGAATAGTGCAGCAGGTGGATTATTTGGAATTTGGACACGCATATTTGTTGTGAACTTCATTTTGTGAACACTGCTCCACAGTGATGAAGCTTATTTCATCTGCATAGTTGGAACGTGGATTAACCGGAAGTGTTTGTCGAAAATCTCCTGATAACAAAATCAGAGTTTATTAATACTTCATTATGCTTTGCTGGTGTTTATCTAAAAATGCATTTCCATGAATTGTACGTTGTGCATGTAAAATGTTCTGTTCTAATTTTGTTGATCAAGCAAATTAAAATTGGCATGTCGCAATCCACGTTTTTGCCATTTAATTGAATACATCCAGCATCGCGTGGTGTTTTACGATAAAATCCATTAAAGATTTTAGTTTTTGTTGAAAACACGTGCCGTTATGTTATATCGATCATTAGCTGATTGGCCTGGCAATAAATATATTTTGATTTCATCCCACTGAGGGTTAAATGTAAATGTGATGAATAAATCTAAACTTCCGTATGCACGTACGTAGGCCATTGCATCTTGAATATATTCCTGCATATGCCGAGGACTTGCCGTATATGACGGAGGTAGGATGCACATTTGACCAATTTCATTAGGGTATACATTGCCATCCCCATTATTGTTTATAGCATAGCGCAAATGGATGTATACTTCAGACCTTAATTTTGCCTGGTTGAATCGAATATAACGGAGACGATCACTTTCAATTTTAGCGAACATATCCACAATAAATTGGTGGTATCAATCAAATACTCTATAATAAGAATATGCGACATCCTCTCCTCGGTACTAAATCATGTTGCTGGCGAAGGGCAGGCGTCACTTTGGGCAACATGAAAATGTTGCATTGTGAATTGATGAAGTGGAACAAACTTGTCAAATTGTTGTCCAGTCTTTCGTTGTTCTTTGATGCGGCAGGTTGTGTGTCGCTCCGTATCAAATAATGCGATTGTTGAGAGATGGACTTGTTAGCGAGGTGCCGAGAAGACAGATTTGGAAAGCATACACAATATGTACACAATCACACGCTTCTTGTTCGGTATAGTCAATGTTGTGTATGCTTTGGATTAATGAATACATATGTATGAGAAAATGTACACATTTATACTACACGAATGTAGGTCAAGCGATCTCATATGGGTAGATTCATATGTTTATTTAATTTTTAGAAATTTCAACATTTTTAAGTTTGACAATTTGCGCGAAATTGCCATATTTCATATCAGAAACACATACTATTTTATGAATTCAAATACTTTGTCAATTTTAAACGTACATGAATATGTATGATTAAGAGATTTAGAATTTATATGATATAATTTTTTACTGATTTGTGTAAAAATGTAATTATTGGTACTCATATTTGTTGTGAGATTATAGGTTTTGTTGCATTATAATTAAAATAAAAGTCTTATTCCTATTGAGTATGTTGGCCACTCATACCAGGCGAACAGAAAACGAAAGCAGTATCAGACTTGGTGATTTAGAAATTTTCAATTGGAAGTTGAAATGACTCTTCAGTTGCAAATTGTTAGGCCACTTTTTAACTAGCGGTCCCAAACTCACAAAATTGCGGCTGCTAAAAGAAAGTTTCGAGTTTGGAAAGCGTTGCTTAAATGTTATTTCTTTTCATTGTTGCTTAAAAATATCAGATCTGAAGAAAAATGTGTGTGAATCCCCGCACTAATTCTAAATACGAACCTACATACATTTATGCATACATATATATGTAGTTCTGGTAGGTAGCGACTTGTGAAAGGACCGAACTGCCAAATATAAACAAAGTATTACGTAACAATTTGAAACTAAGGAATAATCACAATCTTCAATTCATAATGCTTTCGTTTTCTGTTTGCCTGGTATGAGTGGCCAACAAAATCAATAGAGAGAATACTTTTGGTACCGTACAATAATTATCAATCAGATTGATTGCATACCAAATATAATTTACATATTAAAAATATATAAAAATCCCATACGAAAACTATATACGTAAAATTTTTAATTTCTTATATTGAGTTGAGAAAATCAAATATACATACATACTCGTATATACATTTCAATTAAAAATGATATGTCACGTACAAATGACACGTATATGGATCCACTTACACTGCGCGTCATCAGGTTAGCACATCTCTTCACGTAAGTGGTCTCGACTCTAAACTTAAACAGCTAAATTGTATAAATAATTTTTGTTTATAGCCGATTCAATTCTGAGTTAAATAAAACAACATATATTGTTTTTCCATTTTTTAATATTTATTTATATTTTTTTTTCGAAAAATAACACAAAAATTACAATTGAACTTTGGTCATCAGGTTAGCACATATAAATTTTTTCTTTGTTTTAAAGCTTTTAAGCAATGAACTTATTTATAAACTACAGATTTTGGTAATTTATACATTTTTCAACCAAATTTAATAATGTGTCGATCCTCCCTTGTTGAGAATGACCCCGTAGATTTGACTGGGAAGCGACTTGTACAATTTTGCAATATAATTTAAGGAAATGGATGACCAAGCCTCCTTGATGCCTTCAATTAGTTCCCCTTTGTTGGAATATTGTTTTCCAGACTCGTAAACTTTACGAGCCAGCCATCCCCACACGTTTTCTATTATATTGATGTCGGGTGAATATGGCGGCCACTGCATTAAACTTACATTTTGGCCCGCAATCCATGACTTAACCATCCGGGCAGTGTGGATCGGAGCATTGTCGTGTTGGAAAGTCCATGGCAAATTACCAAACAAATTTTTAAAATGGGGAAAAGCAGTTTCGAGTACGTTTTTGTAATTGATTGCATTCATATTTGCTGTCAAAAACTGTAACTCGCACTTACCATAGTAGGAGATGGCTCCCCACACCATCACACCCCCCACCCGACTATGAAGACGATCCAATTGGTGTTCCTCTTTGCGAAGATCATGGAAATAGTAGTTGTATCCATCCGGACCTTCCAAATTAAACTTCTTTTCATCCGTAAAGACAACGTAGCGCCAATCAGATTTCCATGTCATGTGCTCCCGTGCAAAATTCAAGCGCATTTCCTTTCGAGCAATGTTAAGTGGTGGTTTTTTCTTCAATTTTAGTATTTTTAAATGGGGAGCATTCCGTATCACTCTTTGAATTGTGGATAAGCTCGCTTTAACATTAACTTTTGACCTGATTTTTGCAGATGAGTCATCAAACTTGCTCTCTTATCAGCATCGGAAATCACTCTGTTATTTCCGCCTTTATAATTTTTGCCATATTCCGACTTATTGCTAAGGAATGCGGATATAACTTTACGACTTCTGCCGATTTTTTGCGATATTGCACTTATCGACAGCCTTAACTCCTTGTAAGCTTCAATTTTGGATTTTCTTCCACAGATAGCGATTTTCCTTTACCCATATTAATGCTAATAGACCACTTGAGCAGCAACAAAAATTTGGTTGATATACGCGTTCAACTGTGGAAGATAGACTAAAAAGAATTTGCATGTGCTAACCTGATGACGCAAAAATACAGCACACTTTTCCATCAAAAATAATAGAAAATAGCAAAACCCAGACAACGGGATTTTTCCATGGCATGCTTTCTTTGCCAGTTAAAGTGTATACAATCATGTGAAAAGTAGAGTACAAAAAAGTAGCTTCATGTTAACAACAACAACAACATATGCAATTATATTAAGCTGACGAGGGTGTGCTAACCTGATGACGCGCAGTGTATATTAATATACCATACAATAAATCCAATATATGTGTGTACGCATATGATTGTGCTTTAATTACTCTCATATCATATGAAACCTATATAAAGTAGAACGATTGATAAGAAACCGATTAAGATAATAATAATCAAAATGAAAAAGGAATTAACATCCACCTAATAAATTCGCCCCATACTATATAATTTAAAAATGGTCGCTTTCCAAAAAGTTGACATGTTATTCAAGCAACATTTCAAGATTTTGTACTAACTGGAAGTTTGACGCATATTCTTAATAGAGAGTATTTGGACGCATATTTTTGTCATAAAGTATTTGGTCGCATATTCTTATTATAGAGCATTTGGTTGTGGGGCTGATTGCCGATTTATTTCCACAGCCAAGCATAGGTGGCTAATGTAACTCAAAAATTAAATAAAAGTTATTTAATTAAAAACCAATTTATATAAATAAATATTAACATATATAAATAAACTGATTGAGAGAAATTACTTACATTATTATAATTTTTTTTTTTTTATAATAAATTTTAATTTGTAATAAATGCAAAAGAAAGTATTAAAATCTAGCATTAGCCACTAAGGTCTTCCGCTACTTATTCTAAATTTATAAATTTTTTTTTTTTTTGAATATTTTGAACTGAAGGTTACAAAGTTTTTTTATATAATACAGTGTAAGCTCGCTAATCCGAAATAATGATTGCATACCCCGATTCGGATTATCGAAATATTCGGATTATTGGATAGGCTGTTATAATTTACAGTTGGTTTTCAAACAAATAAAACACTTGTTATAATGTAAAAAAAAGTTTTATTTCAATCGAAAAAGAAAAATGAATCAACAATTTTATAAAAAAAAAACACTTCTTTCGAAAAGGGGAAAAAATAAACAAAATAAAAATTATATATTTTTTATTTTAGAAAGTTAGTTATGTATGTTTGCTTCTGTTTCAATGCGCATCCTTCTAAAGCTTTATTTCGCAATTCTTTGAGCATCAATATATGATTTGTTTCTATGCCACGTTCCTTTGCCCAATCTATTGATGTGTTTAAGGCCTGTACAGCTTCACTATTTTTAATGTGCTTAAGCAAAGGAGGCTCTTCTTCTCCGTTTTCTGTGTCTGATTGTGAATTACTGCTCAAAGTAATCGAAGAGTCATTGATCCAGTCAATTATTTCATCTTCAGAAATTTGCACGTTATTACTACAGAGAAATAAATTTTGTATTGTGCGTACTTCTTCACTTTCTTCAAGACTATCTGCAGAGTCAGTCGCTACTAGTTCTTGTTGCAATAATGCTAATGGGATGTTATCTTCTGAGGTCCATCTCTGAGAATGAATTTGTTTCCAACAGGACTTTAAAGTAGAATTGGGCACCCTGTCCCACGATCGCTTTAGCAACTCACAAGCGTCCTTCATACTGAATTGTTTCAAAAAGCCATCTGTGTTGTTTGCTTCAGAATTCACACAAGAGATCTTTCTTGTAATATAATTTAGTCAGTCTTATCGCGTTCTGATCCATAGGCTGGATAATACTGGTGCAATTAGGAGGTAAAAACATTGTCTTGTATTGCCCACATTCAGATATAAGTGGCTCCCCATGACATTTTGCATTGTCCAGTATTGTGACGAGTAAAGGATCGAAGTTTAATTTTGGCAACTTAAAAAAATTTATTTCTAAAATACAAAAATAAAAATCAATACAAATTAAAAACGTGCTGTGCGTCGCTTACCGTGGTGTGCTCCTCGGCTGTCACTCGTCAACTGTGCAAACCGGCAACACGCTCACGATCAACGAAACACAACATTCAAATAAACGATGGCAATTCAGGAATGGTCGGCAACTCTTCGGCAAATATTTCTTACAAGTATCAATAAGGCTTTCTTCGGGCAATTATTTTTTATTTGGTACTTTTTTACCTGGGGTATAAAGGATTCAAAAAACCATTGGGTAAAAATGTGTGTTGTCATCCACGCATTTTTTTAAGGAGTAGTATTCAATAATTTTTTGCTTTTTAAACGAACGTGGGTTTTTTGATTTCCCCACTACAGCAATATTTACCTTGTGGCTTCCAGATTTGTTAGCACAACACAGGAAAGTGATTCTCTCTTTGCTCATTTTTGTACCTGGGGCAGATTTTTCCTTAGAATGCACTAATGTTTTGTCAGGAAGCATTTTCCAGAAAAGTCCAGACTCATCCGCGTTGTAAATCTGGTCATCGCAAAGATTTTCAGCCTCGACAATATCAAAGAGTTTTTGCTGAAAGTCAGGTACAAGATCTCGTCTAGCAGATAACGATTCCCCGCATATTTTCAAATGCCGCACCGAAAAGCGCTTTTTAAATTTCTGCAACCATCCGTCACTAACTTTAAATGATTGGTTTTGGTACATTTTTTGGTAAAGCGATTTTGCTTTTTCTCGCAAAATTTGGCTTGAAATTGTTTGATGCCTTGCCCGCTTCTCTTCAAACCAAGCATACAATTTTTGCTCAAAGTCTTCGTATTCACCACGTTTTAGTGTCTTGCGTTGTTTGAAAAGTTTTCGATCAGAATGATCAGCAAATCTAATAAAACAATAAAATCAGTAATTTTGGTAGGATACAATTGTTACACATGTTACCTTTTAATATTATCGGAATTTTTTTTAATGTCACAAATAGTTGGAGCTCCTACACCAAACTTCTCTGCTAAAATCTTTCCAGATTGACCGCTATTAAGCGCTTCTATAATCTTAAGCTTATCACCTAGCGAAAGTGTTTTATGTGCACGTTTTTTTGCCATATTGATTTTGATATTTTCGCGAACAATGCTACCCAATAACTAAATCTGCTGTAAACAGACACAAAACAAATTCATCAAAATAGACATCCCAATGATGTCCCGTTAGTTTTCACATTCCACGCGTGATTTTGTTAAAAAAAAAATATTGTGGGCATAGTAACAACGATAACAAAAAACACAAGAACAAAAAAAAAACAAATTTGGTTTAGCGAGCTGCAATCAATGCGGACTATAGGATATGCAATACCAAATATTTTCAATTCGGATTACTGGATAATTCGGATTACACACCATTCGGATTAACGAGCTTACACTGTATATTGAAAATTTCTTAGATGGTATTATATCAAATATCACGGAACAATTTTAGTTTTTTTATAATGCTATTCAGAGTTTTTATGTTTGTATAAGTAGATTCAATTAGAAGGTCTGTGGTATTTTGGCTGTGTTGGTTATGAAGAATTTGATTCATCTGTAGGCAATTTAATAGATGTGTTATAGACTATAATAATAATATAACTTATAGTGAGGTTTTCGGTGCTACAAAATCGGCATATTGGCGATTGGTCTTGGTGAATAAATATAGGTGAGTTAGTCTAGTGTGAAATAGACAGAGCCTGGTCTAGTTTACTATTTCTCGGCGACATTGGGTATTGCGGAGGTGTTCTATTGATATTGATGGATTTATAGTGGTTTTGTTCTAAGGCATTCCATTAGAATTTAGTATTTTGGAATGTTGGTGATTGATAGTGTTTCGGATATCACAATCAATTGTAAGTGGAGGGGAGATTTCGTTGCGTAGCTGCCTCGTCAACCATGGTGATTCCGCTTATACCAATGTGACTTGGGATCCAGGCGATTTTTATATTGTTGTTTCTAGTTAAAATGTCTCGTATTATGGCAATGGTATTGTCAGAATTATTAGTGTTACGGATAGCTTTAATTGTAGAAAGTGACTCTGTAAAAATAATGTGGTGGGATTTGGAACTAAGGGCAAATTTAGTGGCGAATAGAATGGAATAGAATAGGATGGTACCCGGATTTTTCTGATAACATTATTGAACTCATCGACAATACTGTGATCGCATCACTTTTTGAGCCATCAGTAAATATGGCTTTCAAGTTTTTGAACTTATGGTGAAGTTCAGCAAACAGTTTGATGAAGGTTTCTGCACTTGTGTGTCTTTTTTCGAATATATGTAATTCAGTGTTTGTAGATTCTGGTTTATGATGCCATGGGAAAGACGGTAATTGGGCGTGGATGATGGGGCTAGGGTAGATATTATTGCCGGTGCCAGAATGAATGATTCTTTGGATTGCTGTATTTTGTGTTTCAGGATTTTTTCCTTTCAGTCTATTTTGTGCCAGTTTATGGATATTAGAGCCGTACGAGTATATAATTTTTGTAATCATTCTGCTTGTTTGGGGTTTCGATTCGGTTTTCTATTAATGCGAGGCCAGCTTCGGTGAGGATGTTTGTAATTGGAGTTGAACGAAACGCACCCAATGCCAATTTTGTTGCGTTGTGATAAATTGATTTGATTTTTTTGGATGTATTGCCATATAAACCTAGACCATAATCTATTTTTGAAAGTATAATAGTTTTTACAATATATATATATATATACAGTGCTGTGCATATGCTAAGCAACTCGCACCAAGTTTCAATAAACTGATTATTTACTCTGAAAAAAATAGTCAAACGGCAAGTATTATAATTTTTATTTATTACTTATATGAGTACAAAAAAATATATAATGACCAAAATAACAACAACTTCTTTCTCAATTAAATACAACAACAAAACAAAATTAACTCAATTTTAAGCTGTGCATAACTTAAGCAACTTTTCAATATTTTGTATATGACCCTGCATTTTTTATGACTGCAGCACATCTTTTTGGCATTGAGGCAATTAAATTTCTTAAAATAACTTTTGGGATGCTTTTCCACTCCTTTTTAAATCCTTTGAACAAGGCCTTTTTGTTCGTATATCGATAAGACCCCATTCGCCGTTTTACAATAGCAAACAAGTTCTCGATCGGATTCAAGTCGGGTGATTGTGCCGGCCAATCAAGCACTTGAATCCTATTCGCATTGAACCAATCTTTAACCAACTTCGATGTGTGTTTCGGATCATTATCCTGCTGAAACACCCAACGAAGTGGCATATGCCATCCTGCATAAGGAAGCATTTTTGTTTCTAAAATGTTTTTATACATTTTTTTTTTTTTTTTTAATATCCAAATATTTTATTGCAATCTGTTACATTCAATCACATTCAGCAATATTTAATAACTTAAGACTAATTTTTGTATTTACTGTCTTTTATGGACTACACCCAGTGGTGCAGCCATTGCCTATTAGCACAGGAGATCTGTTGTGGATTTTCTCTTCAGTCGGATGAAAGTGAAGGGGTTGGAAGTGAGTTCCGATATCAGTGGATTTGGGTGGACTAGGAGTCTCAGATTGTGCGATGTAGAGAGCTTTTTTATTTCTTGAGCGACTGTAGGAACTTTGAGGTCACGATGGATTTGGTTGTTTGTGACATAATAGGGCGCGTTTACAATCATTCTTAGGGTCTTTGATTGGAATCTTTGAAGTATTTCAACATTGGAAGTTGCCGCAGTGCCCCACAGCTGAATACCGTATGTCCAAACTGGTTTTAAAATTGCTGAGTACAAGAGCAATTTGCTATCGATTGAGACTTTGGAGTTTCGATTCAAGAGCCAGTGTAGATTTCTGAGTTTTATACCGAGTGATTTTCGTTTTGTAAATATATGTGTTTTCCAAGTTAATCTTCTGTCGAGGTGCATCCCAAGGTATCTAGCCTCATTACATTGGGGTATATTTATGCCGTTGAGTTTAACGGGTGGGCAGGTGTTTCGTTTGAGAGTGAATGTAACCTGGACTGATTTTGTTTCGCTCAACTTGACTTTCCATTTTTTTAGCCAGTTAGTAATTTTGTTTAGCCCACTCTGGATTTTAGAGGAAGCTAAGTGTGGGAGAGTGTCAGCAGCTAAGACAGCAGTGTCATCTGCAAAGGTACCTATGGTGACTCCTTCAGCTGATGGTAAGTCGTACGTGTGAAGTAGATAAAGTATTGGGCCCATGACACTTCCTTGGGGTACGCCTGCTGAGCTTTCATGGAGCTCAGATTGTTCCTCACCTTGCTTTACGAAAAAATATCTATTTGTAAGATAAGACTTGATTAACACATAGTAGTTAATGGGGAGTGTAGTTTTTATTTTGTAAAGCAAGCTATCGTGCCAAACGCGATCAAATGCTTGCGAGATGTCAAGAAACGCTGCTGTACAATATTGTTCGAATGCAGTGTGTATATACTCAACAATCCTATGAACCTGTTCGATTGTGCTGTGTTTTTTCCTGAAACCAAATTGATGATTTGGAATTAGCTTTCGCTCTTCTATAATTGGGAGTAGTCTTTTCAGGAAAAGGGTTTCCATGAGTTTAGAAGCAATCGGTAACAAGCTAATTGGGCGATACGATTCAACTTTATCAGCGCTTTTTCCGGGTTTGAGAATCATTTTTAATTGTGACACTTTCCATTGGGGAGGTATAAAGCCAGATGTTAGTGCCGCGTTAAATAAGTAGGTAAGATATGTCACTCCTTCTTCTGGAAGTTGTTTTACTATTTTTCCAGTGATAAGGTCGTACCCAGGGGCTTTCTTAATATTTAGCTTATCAATAGCTGCTTTCACTTCAGATTTGGAAAATTTACGTATGGGTAGGTCCATCTGATGGGTATTACTCAGAACACTTTTCACTTCTTCTGTTACACATGCTGGGGGCTCGATTTCCTGTGGAGTAAATACTTTTTTTAAGTGTCGGGCAAATGTGACTGCTCTTTCAAGGTCACTTTTAGCCCATTCGTTATTTTCCATTCGTAAAGCGGATTGGAACATTGTGGGTCTCTTTAGATTCCTAGTTGCTTTCCAGAGAGAGTATTCTGTAGCAGCTGTTGCATCGAGATTACTGAGGTAATGATAGAGTTGGGTGTTTCGTTCGTTATTAAGGATCTCTTTAAGTTCTTTTGTAAGCGCATTTAATTTTTTCTTGTCCTCAGGATGTCTAGTTTGTTGCCACTTTTTTCTTGCATATCGCTTTTCTCTCAGTTTTTCTTTTATAGGTTTGGAGATGTTCGTTGATTTTCGCTCATTTAGTGTGGGGGTGGAGTCCCACGCAGCTTGTTGCAGGCAGTTGTTGAAGTGTTCAACAGCCGCAATGATATCTTCTTCAGATTTCAGTGATAGTTTTAAATCGATTGTGGAAGATACCATATATCGGAAGCGATTCCAATCAGTTTTGTGATTATGTAAGCTACATTGACTGGGAAGAAGGGCAAGACTGTTGTTAAGCTCGACGAGAACTGGAGAGTGGTCAGAAGACAGCTCAAAACATGGGCTACATTTAAGATCACTAAGCATGATACCTTTCGTCACACAGAAGTCAATCAAGTCGGGAATTTTTCTTACTTCTGTTGGCCAGTATGTTGGTGTACCTGAAGAGACAGGGAGTAAATTTAATTTTCCAATGGCCGCATAAAGCTGTCGACCTTTTGGTGTAGTGAGACGGGAACCCCAGTATGTGTGCTTTGCGTTATAGTCTCCTCCAGCTAGGAATCTATTGCCAAGGGTCTTAAAGAATTTCTCATACTCCTCCATTTTTATTGTGTGTTTAGGTGGGCTGTAGACAGCGGAAATTGTAATTGGCCCTTTCCAGTCATCAACAATTATATTCGTGGCTTGTATAGCTTCTGTGCGATAAGATGTGCTCTCACAGTGTTTTATGTTATTGCGTATTAATATTGCTGAACCTGCATGAGCCTTATTATCTGGGTGCAGGGTGTGATAAAACTTAAAGTTCGGAATCTGAAAATGGCTTTTGTTGGTGAAATGGGTTTCAGATATTAGGAGTATATCTATTTCGTATGTTTTAACGAATTTTTTAATTTCTAATAAATGTTTTGACAGCCCATTAGCGTTCCATAGAATGATTTTTATGGGATTGAGGATGAGCAATTCTTAGTCGTGAGGGTCACTAATAAGTTCATCATTGTTGTGATTTGTTGCATGACTTGCCGGAGTAGCATTATCATTTCTCGCATTTCGTTCGGGGCTTGGGTTTCTGCAGGAACAGTATTAATTGGTAGGGCCGTTGTGTTTTTATTAGTTGCTTGTGTTGAGTGTTTCAGTGCCTGAGCGTATGAAAGTACATTTTGAGTTTGTTTTGATGTACTGGGATTTACCAGAACTTCCTGTTGCTGAGTAGGATTCATGGGTAAATTGTCGTTTTTCCTTAATTGTGGGTATTTCATTTTCTGAAGATTTTTATAGACTACACAACCTTTGTAATTTGCTGGGTGATTACCTTCACACAAGGCGCATTTGACTTCATCTGATCTGCTTTTACGTACACAATCTGAAGACGTGTGGCTTCCGGCGCATTTAATGCACATTGGTTTCCTGCGACAGTACGTTTTTGTATACCCATACTGCTGACAGTTAGCGCATTGGGGAATATCGCGAGTCGGTCGAGGGGGCTCAAAAACAATTTTTGTATGAAGCAGGTATTTGACTTCATAAACTTCTTTATTGTTTGAGTTTGTTTGAAGTTCAATGATAAACATTGGCAGAGGCTTTTTTGTGTTTCTTCGCTTTATGTTCCAAATATTCGTGACAGAGTGACCGAGGTTTTGCAGGGCTTGGGTTATTTCATCTGTGCCTATAGATGGGTGCATATTTTTCAGTACTACTTTGAAGCCTCTTTCTTGTTTTGGCTTATAGGTGAAAAATTCGGTGTTTTTTAGCTCAAGCTGGTTGACTATTGTCTTGTAGGCTTCTGGAGAAAATGCCTGGATTTTAACTTGCTCATTGTTTATGAGCTTTAATTCGTATGAATTTGGAGCAGCTTCAGACAATAGTTTCATTAGAGGAGCTATATTGGTAACTCTGTCAACAAATATTGGTGGGGGCTTAGACACTTTTTCTTTATGTTCTGTGTTTTTTTGGTCACATTCTTCAACTTCTTCTAGGGACGAAAATCGATTTTCGGTTCCTTTCGGATCTCCTAGCCAGTATTTTTCAAGTTTAGCTTGTTTTTGAGTGGTCTTTGTCTTACCTGGACTCTCTCTCTGCCTTTTCTTGTTTAGAACCGTTTTCCAGTCCTCGTCGTGGGAGGGTACACTTACTGTGACTTGGGGAGAGGCAACTGGTTGCTGTTGTTTGTATAGCAGCTGAAGCTGGCGTTGAAGCTGATCAATTTGTTGTTGGACAGTTTGTTGAGAGCTGTTTTTATTTGGAAAAGTCGAGCTTGATTGTGGCGAGGGGCATTGAGGACTCCAGGAATTTTGGAGCGGATTCCGAAGAAGGGGTTTCTTTTGTGTTTGCAGTTGTTGATGCTGCTGTTGTTGTTCCTGATGTTGTTTTTCTCGGTGTTGCTGTTGTTGTTGTTGTTGTTGTTGTTGTTGTTGCTGCTGCTCTTCTTGTTGCTGACCTTCCCCTCTAGGTGGGGTACGGTCTACACCCATTTTTTTTTTCTTTATTATTTATTTTTGTTTAAAATTAACTTTGGCAACTCTACACTAGATACTTGCTAAGCCGCTTTTAATTTAACGTATTTGTGTACATACATAACCGTATAATAGCAGTGCTATTTTGCGGTTGTCTCACTTTGTGATTATTTGTTGTTTCTCACTTTATAATTTTGTTGTTTTTATTTTTGTATATTTTGTTTTTGTTTTTACACTTTATTTAAAAATTAAAGAATTTTAAGTTAGTTGTTTTCAGAATCACTGCACTCGGCACTCTTCCGACGCAGAAAATTTTGCACTTTCACGCTTGTGCGAAATTGTTATTATTTTCTCATTAAATACCTCGATTTTTGTTAAATTTTATTATCACTATCGGATTAGTTTTTCACTTTGTAAGAGTTGCCAACTTTTATTATTACATAAAACGGTCCATTTTATCCACAATTTGATGAACAGGACCAAGCCGGTTTCCGGAGAAGCATGTCCACACCATGACATTACCTCCACCATGTTTCACAGTCTGCTTACAATAACGTGGATTTAGTCTGTTACCCTTCTGATGTCTTACTGTGCACATACCGTCCGAATTAAAAAGGTTGACTTTAACCTCATCGCTGAATATAACCGTATTCCATTTCTCAACACTCCAATCAATATATTTTTTTGCGAATTCAAGACTAAAAATCAGAAAAACAATGTTGTTGTTGTTTTATTAGAAACTTAAAAATAACAAACCGTTTCTTCATATGCTTCTTTGTCAACATTGGTTTACTACAGGCTTTATAACTTTTTAATCCAAGTTTGATTGCATGTCTTCGTATTGTACTTGAATCAACATTCAAATTTTTAATTTGAATATCGTCACGATAAGATAGTTTGCGTGGAGACCCGCCACTTCTTAATGTTGCAACATTACCAGTATTGTTAAATGTATGAATCCATCTAGAAACCATGGATTTATTAATTTTCAATGATTTCGAAATATCAGATTGACTTTTGCCAGCCTGGTACAACGAAATAACATTAGATTTAAAGCTATTATCGTATTTAACACGCTGCATGATTTAATTTCACAGTTTTGTCACAATTGTAACCTTTAGACGACTAAATTGCATTGATATAATTGAAGTGCGAACAAGCAATGCAAAATGAATTGAAAAGAACCGTTATCTACTTGAGAAAAAGAATATGCTTCTATGTTCTCTTTACAGTTGCTTAAGTTATGCACAGCTTAAAATTGAGTTAATTTTGTTTTGTTGTTGTATTTAATTGAGAAAGAAGTTGTTGTTATTTTGGTGCATGTCCAACAACTCTGCACGCAACCGAAGTTAAGTTCTCCAGCCCAACAGCTGGCTCGATCGCAATGACCGACGATGATTGCCCATCAGCAGATTCATCGTTTATTTTTGTTTTTTGTTTTTTATTTGTTAAATCCATATAAAATCCCACGAGTGTTAGGGAATATAGGTCACCCACGGCAGAGCCCTTGTACCATGGGAAGGCACTTAATTAAAACCGAAGGTCACCAGGAGTTCGCATATTCGAGACTAACCACCCTATTAGCCACGCATCCCTCGGCATATGCTGTTCCACCTTGGATTAGAAGTCTGTCTATCTTAGCCAGTTATGCATTAAACGACTGATGTGTGCACGTCACCAGTCCCCCAACGCACCTCTGTCTCCAGCCGTCACCACGTGGAGGTGATAGATCAGGCTTCCATCAGAAACTCAATTACGGAATGTACCTAAGTACATGTTAGTCCCCTTGAGTTACCTGCGGCTCTAACAGCCCAAAATTTGACTATAAATATTACTATTATAATTTTTAAAATATATATTATATACATTTACATATCAATTTTTTTGGTATAAATAGCGTCTAAGGGCCGTCACCGTTGGAAATTTAGAACCAATTCAATTTTTAATCATAATTCTGACACATACAGCTCAAAAGTTAGCACGTTCACTATGGAATTTATATATTACTAGCTGACGCCGCAGGTGTTGCCCTGCGTGAAATTATGTGTTTTGAAAAGAAAAGAAAGTTGAATTTATATTGTGTTGAAAATCATTTATTTGCGATTTTTCTACATTTTTTCAATGTAACTCAGCTTGATAAACAACATTTTTTGTTTTCTGTTCCGGTGCGTAAATGTACAGAGAAGATGGTTTTTCGAACTCGTGAACACGCCACGTATAGCTGGCCGTGTGAAAAACATGGCATTTCCAGATCTATGCCACACACTTCCAGCGACTGTCCTTGTGACCTGTTGATTGTCCTCGCAAATGCAAGTTTCACTGGAAACTGAAAAGTTTGAACTGAATCTTGCAACTATCACATTATTCGATAGCTGCGTCACAATCAGTCGGGTTCCATTACACAGTTTCGGCGCATGAAGATTGCGAAGCATAATAACGACAGATCCAACTTTGAGACGCAAATGATGCGGCGGCATGCCAGGCAAATCCAAAGAATTTAGAAATTCCACTGGATAATTCACGGCTTCGTCTTCATTTTCAACATCGATCGATTTGTATGAGCGCAAATCTCCCGGAATTTGACTTTGAATCGTCCAGTTGAAGTCATTAACATCGGTATTTTTGGCGCGCTAAAATTGCGCGTGCACTCAACCAATCGTAGTTACGATAATTTTGGCCAATGTTCGGATAAACATTCGTGATGAGTTCAGCTTTCGTTGATGTGAATTGACAAATGGCAGGTAGATTTGATATCAAACCACTGGAAGTATCAACCGGAATTTCCCCATTTCCAATGCTTAGCAGTTCTTTAGAGAAAACTTCTGCGGTGCTATCCTGTTGCAGGAACACTCGCATATTCATAGTCAATCGTATGGTTTTCACGTACCGCCACAAACACGATGACTTGAGACATGCGTTCAATTCATCCGCCGCTGTTGATTTCGGAATAACAGGAAGTGTTTGTCGAAAATCGCCTACTAATAGTATCATTGCGCCACTAAAGTGACGATTATTATTCCGCAGATCTTTCATTGTTCTGTCAAGTGCTTCTAGAGACCGTTTGTGAGCCATTGTGCACTCATCCCATATTATCAGTTTACAATTCTTCAACACTTTTGCCATAGCTGATTGCTTTGAAATGTTGCAAACAGGTGTTTCATTGATTTGCATGTTTAACGGAAGCTTCAGTGCCGAATGTGCCGTTCTTCCACCTTCTAGTAGAGTTGCAGCAATCCCAGTAGATGCGAGAGCCAACGCAATGCCATTTTGAGATCGGATTTGTTGCCAAAATCAATGATATCAGGAACGTTTTCCCAGTTCCGCCGGGCGCATCAATAAAAAATAGTCCACCGTTTCCATCATTGACAGCCTTCATCAATTCATCATACGCACTCTTTTGCTGCTCATTCAATAATGGAACATTTCTTTGTACTTGTTGTTCCAAAGTTATTCTGTCGTATGCACGCTCCCGTTCCAATTCACGATTCAGTACATCACTGATTTGACGATTTGGCGCTTGCATATGAATTTCAGTCAATAGTTTGCCACTCATTAGCAAACACAAATCTTCAATCAACACCAATGCTTCATTGTAGATGTCATCGTGCATTTGCAATTCTGAATTCCATGTTGCCACTCGAATACGATGTAAAATGTCTTCGACAATGTAATTTTTGTACGTATCCCATAATTGACGCGGATTTGAAGGCTGACATGTCGAAATGATCATCGCCAAAAGTGTGCGAACTTCAGTGGCATGCGAAGTAGCTATCGCATCGTCCATCGTTTGATTCCAATTGCTGGCATGCTTTTCGAAAAGTTGCACACACCGTACCATTCACAGTACGCAATGACTCAAATGAAGTTGAACCGCGTACATTAATCAATAGCAACCGAAGGTAGAAGCAATCGTCGTTTTTCGGGTGGATTGTGTAAATTCGCCCTAATGCATTAGTTGAGAACACACCTGGATGTCCATCTCCTGGTTGGCCTTGCTTTCTGCGTAACCATTTCTTCGACGATGCATTCCATGTATAATATCGAGGCATTTCCGAATAAAGCAATGTTCTCGCAAACGGATCACTGGCGCAAGTTGAGAAAAAACTCGTCAATGTTGCTGCTGGTGGTGTTTCCGCTCGCTGTACTGCATTCTCTGGGTTGAAATACACTCTGGCCATTCTCCAAATGAACTGCGAGATGCACAACAGTCGGAAAACGCTCATGAATTACAAAAGAAAATATTCTCCAAAGCGCTTCATTGCAGTTCACGTATCGGCCCATTTGATACTTGCTGATCTCATCTCGTTCAAGGTCAATAACCGCCAAGTCGCTTCCTGTGGGGACGTACTTGCAAACGTATTTGAGCGATTTCACAGAACTGCAATACTCAACATTGATGTGAGCTTTGAATGTCTTAGACAATATTGGCGAATATGGTACGATCCATGTGTTGTCAACTTCGATATTCACTCCTCTAAATTGAATGCTGAATGTTCTGCCATTGTTGTCTAATGAGCGACGCCGATAGAGTGGATATCCATCATTTCCAGTTTGCGTTTCCGAAAGAAAAGCACGTGGATAGTGTTTCGTGCATTTATTGTCAGACATACAAACCGAAGTGGGATTGTAGTGTCCGCAAGGTCCATGAACCATATTGGTTTTCACCACTTCGTATAATTCTGGATCTATCTCTGGATCAGGAATTTCCGCAGAATTGATGTAATCAATTTGATCTGGTGTAATCTTGTCCACCATCCAAAGAAGAATGTGTGCGTGCGGCAAACCTCTTTTTTGCCACTCAACAGAGTACATCCAGCATCTAACAGCACCATATATACGTTGCTTCACGATAAAGTCCATCAAATATCGTAGCTGTTATTTGAAAACTCGTGCTGTGACATCGTGACGATCGCTTGCTGATTGACCGCGATTCAATAATTCCGTTATCTGTTGGCATTTTGGATTGCATGTAACAAACAAATCCGGCCGTCCATAAATCCGCACGTATGTCATCGCATCCTGCGAGTACTCGTGCATGGGCTGCCAATGTATGTTGATGGCAAAATCGTGAGTCGGCCAAGGTTTGTCACATCTTCATCGCTATTGACCGCATCTCGCAAGTGAACATACTCTTCAGATCGAAGCTTGGTCTGATTGAAACGAATAAAATTGAGTCGTTCTGTCTCCATCGTCACGTACACATCAACTGCATACTGTTGAAATAATCGGCGATATCTCAAGAGATGGTTGTCAATTCCTTCGCGAATCATCAATCGATACGCGTAAAAGTTCATTGTACTGACCTTCTTATTTGTATCGACACCTAAAAGTTAACAAAAAATGAAGTTACAATCAAGAGTGTTTGTTTTTCTTTTACTAACCATTGGCAGGATTGATCAGGTTGTATCTCAAGTGATATCCATCTTCACCACGGCAGAACATAAGCGGATATTGTAGTGAGTCATACGATCGATGAGTTTCACTGATTCGCTCTAATGCATCTCCAGCTCGACGTTTAATAACAATATCACGGGATTCTAAATTATCGCCAACAACAATACTTGATATTTCATCGGCCGTCGGTGCATTATATTGCCGTTCATGCGTGCCTGCTGGTCGTTTGTCCGCTTTTATGACGATTCTGTGATCATCAGATGGCATCCTTTCTAACGAAGTTTTGAATAATCGAATTAGTTCGTTGTGTTCATGCAACATTTCTTGCAATTGCTGCACAATTTCTCTCTTCGTCGCATTGAAAATTGCACAACGTCGATTCACTTCTTCATTTGAATCTCCAAGGAAATATATTTGGAGATATTTGTGATCTTGATCAGGATGCGGCAACAGCGATCCAGCAAGATGATAAATTTGCCCGTGAATCTGTATAGTTTCAGACAAATATGTTAATTTCTGTATTTTATTGGCGAGATAATAAATGTTAGATTGTTGGTGAACTAACCTTGAATGTGGGATTGTAATTATGTTCATTCACAATTTCCCCACCAAACGACGTCATTTGAAAACAATCGTTATACATCTTGGAATTTTGTAAAAAATGATTCGAATTTGGTGATTCACCGTAAAGCAACGACCGCAATGGCTCTGGTGGAGGAAGTAACTCTGGTAATTTCACTTTTCCGCTTGCGCAACACAATCCGGCCGGTTCTTTTGGAAATTTCAGTGCATCGCAATGCGGGCAAACGACAGACATCGAACCAAATCGAACTGATGCGTGCGCACCGTATTCAATGTCCGGCTCATATCGAAAGGCTGCACGTTCGATATTCAAATTAGGCAATCGTTGTTGTTGCTGGCGTTGTCGGTGAGCAGCCAAACGTTGTTCTTTTGCTTCATGAATTTCCTGAGCATGAACTTGTCTTCTTCTCAATCGTTGTTGCTCATTGTAAGCTTCGTGAGCCTCTTGTGATTGTCGCGCACGATGTTCAATCATTCCGATTCGAGCAGATTCCCTTGCAGTAGCATTTTCCTCCTCCGTACGACGTGCTGTATAATTACGTTGGTCCGTTGTACGTCGGGAACGCCGACCGATATTAGAGCGACCTCTTTGTGGCATCGTAACAAATTTCAATCTGTAATTGATCAGTTTGTATGAAACACACATAAAGCTTTCACGAAATAATTTTCAATAATTTACCTTTTGAATAGCCGAAATAAAGAAAGCAAACGACCGAAATTGAACGATTCAAATAATTTACAAATCAGCTGAAGAAATAACACAAATAAATTCCAATGGAAATGAGGTTGGGTATTCACCAACAAACGAAAATAATGAACTCACTTTTTTTGTTTGAAATGCCAATAATTTCACTCAAAAACTGATGATCCACAGATTTAAAATCAAATATTTCGTGAATGTAAACATTTTAACAATTTAATGTAATGAATTTAACTCGAGAAATCAATTAAAATTTGGAAAAATGTCAGAAAGTCAATTGACCGTGTCCGCACTGTTCGAATAAACAAATCAGAAAGAACACACAATATACGCAGCTGTCAAAATAAATAAGCGTCTACAGCTCCATCTGTTGAGTTATTGGAGTATCAGTCAGTGCTTACAACACCAATATGAAACTAAATGTGCGCGTGCAACACCACGCACATACAAAAAAAAATGAGAACAAAAAGTGAGATTAGGTTTTTCTAATTTCCGAATTTTCCGAATTTTCCGACTTTTCCGAATGTTTTGAGATCGATAGATTTGCAAGAAACAATTGGAAAAAAAATTTGAAAGAAAAAAAATTTTGTATGGAAAAAGTCCTTTTTGGAATTTTAAAATTTTTCCGACTTTTCTTCAGGAAAAGTATAAGGTTTTTTTATTTCTAAACCTTCCCAGATCCACAACGAACAACCTCTGAAAATTCCATCAAGATTGGTCCAGCCGTTCTCGAGCCTTAGCGTCACTAACAAGCAATTATTCATTTTTATATATATAGATATTCACATATGACTGATTAAGCTTTCTTGCTTTCCGCGGGGATGGAAAGGGTGCTTTGATCTGGTCAACAAATGTCCAATTGTTCAGCACAGTCTACACTTAAGCTTTGGATTTTTTTCAGGAGTCGGCTGCAGCTTCCAGACCCTGCTTAATGTGCAGAATTTCCTATTTGAAGAAATATGAGTAACTGGACCCAGTAGCTAAGTTCGATTCCATTGATTTTTCAGATATATAATCAATGATATCTGTGAGGTTAAGCTGATCTGAGTTATCTCCTGGTATCAATTTTATGTTTTCGCCTTTGTTTTCTTCGTTGTTATTTTTGCTTTTTCTACAATTCCGCGCATAATGACCGATTTTATTACACGAATAGCATGTAATTGTTTTTTCGTTTGCTTTCACTTTTTCTTTTTTGTTATACTTAGAATATAGCGCCGTTTTTTCTTCTTTAACCGAAACGTTATCGAATTTCGCGTCTTGCAATAGCAAATTTTTGACATTGTCCAATGTCAATTTCGCTTTAGAATTTTCGACTGCCAACACCAATGGTCGAAACTCCTCTGGAAGACCTGCTAACATTAGAGATGCTATCAGCTCCTCATCCAAGTTCAGTCCAGCATTTTTCACTTTGACCGATGTCATCACCATAGCGTTCACGAAATCCTGCATACAGTCAAAATCGCTCAAATTTAGATGTACTAATTGCTTCAGCAATTCCACCTTTCTGGTCAGCCCAGTGTCCTCGTATGCTGCCATTAAAGCATCCCATGCTTCTTTAGCTGTTTTTACCGACGTGATGTGGCCAAAGTTGTTTGGCTCCAACATCAAAAAGATCTCAGCTAATGCCCTTTCGTCTGCATCTTTGTCTGCCGCAGTCGAGGTCGCTACAATTCCGAATTGTACGATCTTCCAGCAGCCCTTGATGACCAACGTAGACCTCGCCTGACACTTCCATGTGTCGAAATTTTCGCGTCCACGCAGCCTCTCGAACGGGAAAACCGGGAAACTAGTCAATTTGTTCGTCATTTTAAATCACCAAATCAAAACTCAATATGTGGCATAAGGCCCATAACCTAATAACCGAAAAACCGTAGGAAAATGAGTTTGATCGTAAACGCGCACCTACAATCAGCGACTTAAATTAAACGCGTCCGTCCGATTTAAACATTCAGCATGGAATAAAGTTTATTGTGATTTCTTTCTATATTGTGTTCATGTATACATGTACGAGTATGCATGTGTGTATATTCATAATACATGCTCTTCTTATTCTACAGTGTGAAGAAATGTGTAATTCTTTAATACATTTCAACAATGCTAACTTATATTCCAAACGAAGAAAAAGAACATTTGAAATGATCGTCTTAATTTGTATAAGATTTAGAATACCACAATAAAGAAATAAATTGGGAAATCAAACATATAATATAATTAAATATATATAAATCAAAGATATTCATAAAAACTCCTGTGAGCGTAGAATCACGCTATGGCAATTCTTATTCCAAATATTTAATATTATAATTGCAACTGATGATAATTGAATTTCATGCTATTAAATACAGCTGAACGATTATTGTATTTGCTTACTTTTTCCAACTTATTTGTTCAGTCATTTATGTATTTGTTTTGAATTTATTTTAAATTTGTCTGCTTCACTTAACGAATTAAAGTATTTGTAGTACTTTCAGACATTCAGCATATTTCCAACAGTTTGAAGGCTAAGTATAATAATTTGTATAATTACAAATTACGAATTGTGGGTAAAAGTTTAGCAATGCTATTGATTTGACAATTAAAACTCGAACCTGGAGCACATCATAAAATTGTTAATAACTATGAGCGGTTAAGCCAACATTTCCTTTAATTCAGATAATCTTCAATGTGTCGGAAATGAAACATTGATTTATCATGGGGCTAATTTTTAATAATCTGCGTCTATTTAAAATTTCCCAATTCCCTTATAACTGCAGGCATCTGACTCCAATATAATACTTTGATGGCTCTGATTATGCAGGTCAAAAAGCCATAAACACATTCGATGAAAGTATTCGATGTACTATTAAAAAATCAACCGTCTATTATTTTGAATTCGAACATTGAAGTCGTTTCAACTGTAGTCTTGGACATGGACATAAAAAGTGACGAATCGACTCTGTCTCTTCTTCGTAGTTAACACATTCAGTATGAAAATTATATATTATAGTCACATATGACTGATTAAGCTTTCTTGCGGGGATGGAATGGATGCTTTGATCTGGTCAACGAATGTTCAGTTGTTCAGTCGGCTGCAGCTTCCAAACCTTGCTTAATGCGCAGAATTTCCTCGTTGAAGAGATATGAGTAACTGGACCCAGTAGCTAAGTTCGATTCCATTGATTTTTCATATATATAATCAATGATATCTGTGAGGTTAAGCTGATCTGAGTTATCTCCTGGTATCAATTTTATGTTAGGTCTATTAGCTGTAAACATGTAATATTCATGTTTGAATGAATCTTTAATTATTATATTTATATTGGGGTATGGAATGGAACTCCTTTTACCGCCTGTTGAGATAGAATATCTTGTGAAATAAATATCGGACGCTGAACAATTCCTTGAAGTTCATTTTCCTTATTTAAAGCTTTGGCATTACGTTTTTGTTAATGGTCTTGTTTCAGGTCCTTGTTATAGACTTTCAACTGAGATCACATAGCGAAAGGAGATTTGAAATCTCAATACCTCGCCTGCGCTGTAGATACTTGCAGCGCTAAAATTCTGAGCTGAGTGCTGGTGAACGCAGTCCGAGTGCGCTTTGCCTTGGACTACTGTCGGTGAACCAGTCGTTCGTTTTCTTTGCTTACTATACGTGGCTGTTGAGATACTGCTTGCTGATTTATTTCCATGGCCATGCAAGATTTTAAAGTTCCATTCCATGGTGCATTGAAGGATAATGTAACTGAAAAATGAATTAAAAGTTATTAAATAAAAACAATTTATATAAATAAATATTGAAATATATAAATAAATTTATTGAGAGAAATTACTTACATTATTATAATTACTCAGTGGTACTTGTGAGCCCACCGAATTATTCTGGTTTATAGAGTAATGTTGCGCTATATTCGACATACTACTTTAGTATTAATTAACTAATCTCAGTTTGAGACTTTCTGCTTTGAAGTCAGATATACTTCTGCAGAATCGCTTTAAAAGTAAAAGTTCCAAAACGGTTCCTAGTACCTGCTCATATTATATGAAAATGCAAAATTGAATACCACGTTTGCGCACACTATCATAAAATTTGTTTTCGTTTCTTGTCGGCCTTAGCATCGTTATTCTCGCTGTGAATATCCTATCAGCACAGGAGCGGTTTATAGAAATTTCAAGCCTGGCTGCACCTAATAGAAACTCTAAGCACGGCGTAAGTACTTTTGTTTTCTTTCGTTTAATTCATGATGGAAATCTGCAAGTTCAATTAACTGGAAAATCTATAAAGCAACAATTATGAAATTTGTATTATTTATTGTTATGTATTAAGTACGTGTGCACGCATAACGTTTGATCTTTGAATGTTTTATTGTAATTGGTGCATAGATATGTTTAGTCTAATATAATAAAAATACTGGTTAATAAGAAAATACTGGTGAGAAGAAAATAAAAAATGGATAGAGTGCTAATATGCTATGAGTTAGTTGATTAGAGTTGCCATACTTAGCACGCCCCTCATCAAATTGGGCTTGTTAATAAGTTAATTTACAATATGAAGTGATATTTGTGTTTGTTGAACATAAACAAAAATGAAATTTGTAAAGATTAAAATATGTATATAAAAATATAAATTGAATTCAGTGTTTATATGTTACTTCATTTTCATTTCACCATTTCAATATGTTTCCTGTCACAATTTACGGGTTAACTACTTTAACGTGTTGAGGAAGCTAATTTAACTACTTTACCATTATGACGTGGTCTTAATTCCCTAGCTGGAAAATTTTGTTCCAGGTGACCTGATGAACCGTCTTCTCCCTCTTCAGCTGTAATAATGGAGTCCAATTAAGAAATAAAGGGTTCTATGGTTTTATTAAAAGGATTTTGAGATTTTTTGGTCATGCGAATTATTGTGTCTAATTTGATCTAAGTAGCGTTGAATTAAACGGTTATTGGGTGTGTACACGTAGCGATATGATCTAGGTCCTAATTGTTTCTGTATGTATATGATTGACTTTGTTCATCGATAAAAATTCTGCAAACTCTTTCGATGTAAATTGGCGTCCATTGTCAGTTACGACAGTCTCTACTAAACCATATCGACAGAAAATTCTCTCATCTTATTTATAGTGAATCGAGACGTAATGTTGTTTGTTATAAACACTTCTACAAATTTTGAAAAAGAGTCAACAACTATAAGCAAATAAAATTCGTTAATTGGAGCCGCGTAGTCTAAATGAATTCGACTCCATACTGAATCAGTAGGTGTCCATTAAATAAGTTGACTTTTATTTGGGCTTGGCATCAGTTCTTAAACACACTTGTTTATGAAGTCTTCAATATCTTTGTCGATATTACGCCACCAAACAAAATATCTTGCTTAGCCTTTCGTCTTGACTATGCCTAAATGAGACCTATGTAGTTCAGCTAAAACACGATTCTTTAATTTTTGTGGCATTATTGTTCGATATCCCCATAATATACAATCGGAATCTACAGTAAGTTCATAATTTTTTTTTGCGAAACATCTCACATTCTTTCTCTTGCAGTTTTTTGAAGGTGCCAGTTAGTATTAGATAATGTTGGATGACGGCAAGTCTCTATTGCTATGTCCTTCAAGTTTAAATGCAAACAGTTTTGTGACTCGGTGAAATCTTTAAATGACTTTTCTTCAGAATTTTGAAGATTGATGCTTTGTGACATTCGAGACAGATAATCAGCTTCATTTAAATTTCCTTTGATATGTTCTATAGTACAATTAAAACCAGATAAAATGAGTGCCCACCTTTGTAATCGTGCGGCAGCCTTGATTTGAAGTCCCTTATTTTGTCCAAAAATAGTAACAAGTGGTTTATGATCAGTGCGCTTTTCCCAGTGAAGTTTTTCCCGAGAAGGTACTGTTTCAGCTTTGAAACAGAGAATACAATAGCTAATGGTCCTTTTTCCAGAGTGCTGTAGTTTCTTTCAGGTTTACTTAATGCTCTGGAAACAAACGCTATAGGTCGAAGACTATTATTTTCAAATCTGTGAGACAGAACCCCCGCGACAGGACAGTTGGATGCATCTGTAGATAGAATGATGGGAAGATTAAGGTTGAAATGATTTCGTGTTGAAAGAAAACACATTTATCTACGTTAAGTCTTAAACCCGAGGCCTTGAGTTTATTGAGTACAGCTTTTAAGGTTTCTATGTGTTGTTTTATATTATTTCCAATAATAGTTATGTCGTCTTGATAAACAACTACATATCGTATTCTTCTTATTAAACTTTCAATTGTTTTTTGAAATATGGCCTCAACTGGCTTTACACCAAATGGCAAACGCTTAATTTTTAGAGCTCCTAAGGGCGTACTCAAATTTTGTTACACAAAATTTGTGACTTTTCATCCAGCACTAGCTGGTTGTTCGCACTGGAACCGTCTACTTTAGTGAAAAGGTCACCTCCCTGTAGCGATGCAAAGATTTCGAATATTCTCGGAAACGGATAATTGAAATCCTGCAAAAACTTATTTATGGTCACTTTGTAATCACCATAAATGCGTAAATCACCATTAGGATTAAGTATCGGAACCAATGGTGTTCCCCAATCAGAATTTTCAATTGAAAAAAAGTAGGTTTTGCATTGTCAGTAATTGGTAATGATATTTCACAAACATTATATTTTCCTAATTTATTCTCAAAAAGTTCAGAAAACTAGCTTTTGATCGCCTCTATCACCGTTGATAAATATGTCGAGTTATTAACAAAATTCACTTGTACTAGATCAAAATTAAAAATTCCTAAAAATGTTGGACCTAAATGCGGTGGTGAATTGGTATCAATAACAACGACTGGAATTGTTTTTACAATATTGCGATGCATAATTGCTGCGTCGTACTCACCCAACTCCTTTATTTGTGCACTACTGTAGTCGACATATTTCATGTCACAAAGTCGCAATGGTTTCTTTTGCAGTTTGTCCTTCCACAGATTTACAGGAATCAATGTGCAGAGAGCCCCAGTGTCGCAGACTATATCCAAAGGCTCTCCATCAATTACCACTGAGAGAGAGTATCGTTTCGTCGTTTCACACCGTAGACACTATAAACAGAAAAATTGAAATTTTCTCTATCGTGTAAATTTTGTGAAGAGTTTGAAACGTATTTCACTATATTTTTATTTGTAGGGCAAACCGAAGTTCAGTGTCAGATTTTTTGGCAAAGGTGCCATTTTCTGTCCTTGAATCGGCATTGGCGTGACTCATGGTTTTTCCATCCACAGTGTGAACAAACAATGTTTTTGTTGCTGTTGAGATTGCGGTAACTCTTTTTGTCATTCCTTTTGCTGACTATCTGATGATTAGCTCCATTGTTTAAGTTGCTGTTGTTTTTATAGTGTACTTTGTTGACCTTAAAATGTGAAGGTGGTCGCTCAGCGAAATGTATAGCTTCTTTTGCTTTTGCTTTAAGTTTAGTTTCCACTATGAGTGAAATTTTTTGCGCAACTTCCAATGCATCTTCTTCACAGATTTTTTCAAAAATTTCAGTTGGAAGTCTCATGATGAATTGTTCAAGGATAAATACGTTAAAATTATCTCCATATGCACAATTGGAAGCATCGTTTTTTACTCTAGCAAACCATTCCGAAATATTTTCTTCCTCAGATTTCCGTGCTGAATAAAACTTTACGGTTAATAAGAAAATAGTGGTTAGAAGAAAATAAAAGAGAGTGTTTATATGCTATGAGTTTGTTGGTTAGAGTTGCCATAAAAATACTTACAAGTTAAATAATTTGTAGAGCTATTGAAATTATAATTTTACATTTCAGAAGACACAATTACATTTTTGTATTAAACGGGATTATCACTGAAAGACAATCTGGTTTTACACCAAGGCGGAGCTGCATAACTGCCCTAATTGATGTAGTGGAAGATATTCGGGTGACACTTGACTCTAATAGGATGTGTTTCTTGACACTGTTGGACCATTCTAAAGCGTTTGACTGTGTTGACCATGATATTTTATGTACAAAACTATCGAAAATGTATAACTTCTCACCCACTGCGGTAAAGTTATTAAAATCGTACCTCACAGATAGAACACAGGCGGTTTACCAACCGCGTAGCAGTACTTTTGTGGCATCTAATTTTCTTTCTGTGGCTCGAGATGTGCCACAGGGCTCCATTTTGGGGCCACTTCTCTTTTGAATATACATAAATGACCTGCCGACTGTCTTACAATATTGTAATATTCAAATGTATGCTGATGATGTTCAAATTTACATCAGTTGTACACCGAACGAAGTTGCCGACTGTGTCACCAAAATTAATAAAGACCTGAATAATATATATGTATGGGCAGGAAGGAATGGTTTGTGTCTTAATCCGGCTAAATCTAAGTGTTTGGTGATCTACAAGAAACACATCGTAACCGCGGGCCTCCCTGGGATATTTATGCATACATCGGCAATTAATTATGTAAATGTGATTAAAAATTTGGGGGTCATATTTGATGGTGCTCTATCGCGGAATAATCATATTGCAGTAACGGTTGGTAAAGTCTATGGTATGCTACGATCCCTATGGGCTACGCAATATTTTACTCCTTTCAGGATTAGAATGATACTAGCCAAGTCCTACCTTCTCCCAACTATGTTTTATGGTTGTGAAATATTTGGGAATTGTGATGCAGTAAGTAAGCGAAAACTCAATGTGTTATTTAACACTATAACGAGGTACATTTATGGTTTAAGTCGAAGAGATCATGTGTCTGGGCGCGCAATAGAACTTTTTCACATCACATTCGATCAGCTTCTTGACACTCGAAGTATTCTATTGTTGCATAAGATTATTTGCACTCAGGAGCCTCCATATTTGTTTAGGCGCCTTAAATTTACTCGCTCTGGCCGTTCTAATCGGCTTGTCCCGTTAAGACATTCCTCACTTATGTCTGATCGTCAATTTTTCGTTAATGCTGTGAGACTTTGGAATTCACTGCCTGTACGGATTCAAGGTATTGGCAATGCTAATCTATTCAAAATTGAGCTTAATAAACACTTCCAGGGGCAATGAATTTATGAGCTGAATTGGGTTGCGCTATGTATTGTGTGTGACCGCGAATTTAAAGCTGTACATTTTTATTGATTCAACGCTGTATTGTATTGATGAATTGAAAGATGAATTGTTGAAATTCATATTGTAATGTTCTGTTTTTGTACTCTGTGAGCTATTGTATTTTATAGTATAAGTTAAATTATGTCCGGATTATTGTACTAAATGTATCATTTCAAGTTATTGGGACAATCTTACAAGGTTTTGCCTTAATGTCCCAAGGTGAACGTAAATTAATAATAAATAAATGAAATAAACCTGAAAATGAAGAAAAAATATCTTTCACACTATATTGTGTCTACATCTTCTCGGAATTTTTGTATACAAAAATTGAATGTTAAATTTTTCTCTTAAAAATAAATTGTATTAGAATACAAATTAGAAACACTTACACGGTCGTTAATTTTTATAATTCTTTAAATAATAATATTAAAATTCAAAATAGACGAATAATATCTTGTATTCAACTGGAAATAAAGGAAAAATAATTTGTACATTTTGTTTAACTAAATTAAATGATGATATAGAAATGTCAATAGAGCACGAACGAAATCGACCGAGTATAAAATACAGAAACAGATATGTCATAGTAAAATAACATTGTTAAAATTGTTACACTAAAAATAATTTCACTTACAAAAAGTTCTATCTTAATTTGGCTTCCATTAAATATTATTATTTTAACAAAAAGAATATGTTTCAATGCCAACAGCTTAACTACATAAAATGCTGATATTGAAAACAACTTAACGCTGAATGATTTGTTAAAAAATTGGTTTAGTGCACTGTTTATCAACTTCACGACGAAAATTAGTTCATTGTACCTTTCCAACTTCACGCCGAAAATTACTAAACACTATATCAATTCTCAATGAATCCCCATCAAAGATTTACCGCTGAAAGTATGCAAAATTAGAACTGAATGTACGATTTTCTCAGAAGTGTAAATTTATTCCGCTTTTTTAAGAACTCAGACTAATTGCATTGTATGTATATGTAGATACAGACAACAACACCGACGACAACAACAACAACAACAACAACAACAACAACAACAACGACGACAAAAACAACAACAACAACAACAACAACAAATCGGACCAAAAGAAACATTTTCGTAAATATCTCGGCGCCAGGGCTACCTACGGGATCCAAATTTTGTCAATGACTTTAATTTTATTTAAATATTATATATTATGAATTTAAAATCGGTCCATAAATAACGGCTGTATAAAAAAGTGGACCCTGGCGCCACCTATGGGCAACAATCGGAAGGAAACTGAAGAGAAACCTTCCTGCAGACCAAACTAACATGTTGAAAATTTGGTGTCATTTGGTTGGGCGGTTTTCGAGTTTTAGGATTACAAACCCTGCACCAACGTTTTTATATATTAAGTTATATATATATACACACACACACACATATATATATATATATATATATATATATATATATATATATATATATAATATATATAATATATATATTATACAATTAAAAATATACTATAAGAGACTTTCTTAACATTGTATTTATTAAGATGAACCACTGTATTAAAGCAATAGAAAAAATTGAAAGTTTCTCAATCAATTCATTATTTCTATGGTTCTTGGCCTAGTTTTACTTTGATTCTTAAATTTTGTTTTTCCATTATGATGGTGGAACCGGGAATGCTGAACATGGATATGTTTAAAACAGATTCGACTTTTACAAAATGTTTGTATTTTTGAACTATCGCCACCAAATTTAAAAATAACGAAACAAGTTCATAGAAAGTTTGTGTTGTTAAGTTGTTAAGTCAAAGTTACAAGTAGCATTTACTGTAAAAGTCTTTGAAATTTTTCATTTAGCAGTATTTAAGTATCTCAATTGATATATATTTTAAATCTAGTTTTGTTCAGTATTCTTTTTATTATATAAACATTTTTGAATCCGATATGGCGTACTTTACGTAGTTTCTGATTCATCCCAATCAGTATATCTGTAAAAAAGTCCTTCATAGCTTTATTAGCGCATAAACTCTTTATAAATGCTAGGAAAGTAACGGATCTGTGCATTGCATAATAATAGGTTACGGGTTTCCGCCCATGGAGTATAGCGGAGAAAAATCCGCTGAATTAAGCAGAGATTCGCAAATTTACCGCAATATGCAGCATTTCCTAAGCTTTCAGCAGATCGGAACCTATAACCGAAAAACCGTAGGAAAATGAGTTTGATCGTAAACGCGCACCTAAAATCAGCGACTTAAATTAAACGCGTCCCTCCGATTTAAACGTTCAGCATGGAATAAAGTTTATTGTGATTTCTTTCTATATTGTGTTCATGTATACATGTATGCATGTGTGTATATTCATAATACATGCTCTTCTTATTCTACAGTGTGATGAAATGTGTAATTCTTTATTACATTTCAACACCTTCCCTGAATTATACATTTCATTGCTTTTCTTAAATTGTAAGCGTACATTGTAATTTCATAAAATATAATTAATTGTAATTCATAAATTCAAACAAAACTAATTACTTGATTGCATTATTTGAAGCCAAACTTATTCGTAAGATTTTCTAGCTTCTGAGTGATAACTGCTTTTGTAAATACATCTGCCAACATTTCACCGCTCGGAAGATACTTTATTACAAGTTGACCGCTATCAAGCTTCTCACGAATAAATTTTGCCTTTACATCAACATGTTTAGTTCTAGCTGAATAACTATTATTACGTATAATATGAACAGCACTCTTGTTGTCGCAATGGATGACAACTGATCCACTGCTATGCAGAACCAATTCAGCTTCTAGCCGTCTCAACCATACTGTCTCTTGAATTGCTGCTACGAGAGACATCAGTTCAGCTTCAGTCGACGATAAAGCTACAGTCTTCTGTCGCTTTGTTGCCCATGAAACAGCTCCAGACTGCAGAGTGAACACGTAGCCTGTGGTTGACCGCCTTTCGTCGACGTCACCAGCCCAATCTGCATCACAATAGCCTTCTAACATACCTGGTGCATTGGAATATACGATACCTTTATTAATACTACCTTTTAGATATCGCATCACACGCTTTACAGCCTCCCAGTGCGCCTTTCCTGGGTTCTTGCCATATCTGCTCAGCAAGTTGACTGCGTAACATATATCAGGCCGAGTTATTTGAGCTGCAAATAACAAACACCCAATGGCCTGCATATATGGGATATTTTCCATATATCTCTTCTCTGAATCATTTGTTGGACACATCTGTGCTGATATTTTCTGGTTACAGTCCAACGGTGTTGCAACGGCATTGCAATCGCTCATATTAAAACGTCGTAAAACATTGGAAACATATTGGCTTTGATCAATTTTAATTGCATTGCTTGATCTGCTAATGTTTATGCCCAGCACTGATGATGTTTCACCCATGTCTTTCATCTTGAAACGGCTTGCCAGCTCCATTTTAACATTGTTAATGGACTTCAATTTATTTGACATAATTAACACATCGTCAACATAAATTACTACGTACAGCATATTCTCTTTATCTACCTTGAAGTATACGCACTGATCCACTTCACTACGCTTGAGTCCCATATTGATCAATGCTTGATTCAATGTTTCGTTCCATACTCGACTCGATTGCTTCAGACCATAAATAGACTTGGTGAGTTTGCATACTCTACCAGAGCCGTCATTGAAGCACTCTGGCTGCTTCATATAAATGTCGTATTTTAGAAAATCATTTAAGAACGCTGTAACCGCATCCATTGAATGCATCAACAGTCCATGCTTGGCTGCTAACGTTATGAGAAATCTTAAAGATTCATATCTGACGACAGGAGAAAAAGTTCCATTATAGTCAATACCCTCTTCTTGACTAAATCCTCTTGCTACAAGCCTTGCTTTTCGACGTATCGTATTTTTACTTTAATCAGTTTTGGTTTTGAACACCCATTTCGATGATATCGCTTTCTTATTTTTCGGCAAATCTGTCAACGACCATGTCTCGTTTGACTTCAAAGCTTGGATCTCGCTATCCATTGCAGCTTTCCATTCGTCTGCCTTAGGTGATGAGATTGCTTCAGTTACTGTGGACGGATCTTGTGAAACAAAATCTACGGCACAAAAATTATATGCCATATTTTGTTTATTGGCAATTCTCTCTGATCGTTGCACTTCTGTGTCATCAATATCTGAATCTATGGTTACCTCTTCAGATGGCACGTAGGTTTCATCACTTACGTCTTCAAACAATTCATAATCGTCGCTGTTATTATATTCATCAACAGTTTCATTATTCGGCATGCTCACAGTTGGCAATTCTTCAACACTCTCATCAACGATTTCATTATTCGGCATGCTCACAGTTGGCAATTCTTCGGCACTATCTTCCTTCCCTGAAGTGACAAGTTCTTCGTTAAATTCCTATAGCTTTGGATAGTACATGTCATCCGTCTTTGTATTGTAACCGATTATAGTTTTATCTTCCATAAAAACAACATCACGACTGATGATAATTTGTTGGTTATTGGGATTAAAGCAACAATATGCTTTAGACTCAGCACTATAGCCCAAAAAAATACATTCTACTGATTTTGGATCAAGTTTGTACCGTTTTGCTTTGGGTACATGGACATACGCCTTGCATCCAAATACACGCAAGTATTTTAATGTTGGTTTTTTATTGGACCAAATTTCTTCAGGACAAATTTCCTGATTTCTACACGGCACACGATTAATTAAGTAAGTAGCCGTCAATGCTGCCTCAGCCCAAAACTTTGCATCGAGTTTGCTTTCGATCAGCATACAGCGCATTCTTTCGACCAACGTGCGATTCATACGCTCTGCAACTCCGTTTTGCTCAGGAGCATATGGAAACGTTTTCTGATGGCTTATTCCCTGCATTTGTAGAAAACTTTCAAAGCGTTTCTTTACGTACTCGGTTCCATTGTCGGTACGTAAAATATTAATTTTTCGATTACACGCGTTTTCAGCATTATTTTTGAATTTAACGAATTCGTCGAATACATCTGATTTTCTCTTAATCGGAATGACAAAAACCTTTCGCGAATAATCATCCACAAACGTTAATAGGTAAACCGCGCCCGAAAATGTTTTATTATGGAATGGGCCGACTATATCAGAATGTACCAATTCTAACAATTTTGTCGCGCGTTGACCCTTTTCTTTATACGGTTTTCGCGTTTGTTTTCCGCGTACATAGACGGAGCAATTTTCAAATTTGCCTATATTGTTCTTTAACCCGTAACACGAATTTTTCACATTTTGTAATCCGTCATTACCTACGTGTGCAAGTCTTTTATGCCACAACATTGCATTTCTGTCACATATAAACGCACTCTCATTTTGTTTAGAGACATTGCAATTCAAACTATATAAGTCATTTTCAGCTTGTGCCGTTGCTAATAATTGTTTCTGTTTATCAAAAATTTTACAAACACCACTTTGTTGCCGTTTCGCGTTAATTGTCTAACTGAGAGTAAGTTTGCACACAATTCTGGTATATAGTCAACATTTTTTATTATTGCTTTTCTCTCATTGTCATTATTTTTACATACAACGCAAACTTCACCGGCACTTTTTACTTTCAGCTTACTGCTGTTCGCAACAACAATTTGTTTATTAAAAACTGACTGTTTATTTCGTAATAACCGGTCATCGTTTGTCATATGTGTTGTTGCACCTGAGTCAACATACCACACCGACGAGTCTTTATTCTGTGTGAGTAGCGACGCGAAGAGAACACTGTCTTTCTTTCTCTTTTCACCTTTGTTTTCTTCGTTGTTATTTTTGCTTTTTCTACAATTCCGCGCATAATGACCGATTTTATTACACGAATAGCATGTAATTGTTTTTTCGTTTGCTTTCACTTTTTCTTTTTTGTTATACTTAGAATATAGCGCCGTTTTTTCTTCTTTAACCGAAACGTTATCGAATTTCGCGTCTTGCAATAGCAAATTTTTGACATTGTCCAATGTCAATTTCGCTTTAGAATTTTCGACTGCCAACACCAATGGTCGAAACTCCTCTGGAAGACCTGCTAACATTAGAGATGCTATCAGCTCCTCATCCAAGTTCAGTCCAGCATTTTTCACTTTGACCGATGTCATCACCATAGCGTTCACGAAATCCTGCATACAGTCAAAATCGCTCAAATTTAGATGTACTAATTGCTTCAGCAATTCCACCTTTCTGGTCAGCCCAGTGTCCTCGTATGCTGCCATTAAAGCATCCCATGCTTCTTTAGCTGTTTTTACCGACGTGATGTGGCCAAAGTTGTTTGGCTCCAACATCAAAAAGATCTCAGCTAATGCCCTTTCGTCTGCATCTTTGTCTGCCGCAGTCGAGGTCGCTACAATTCCGAATTGTACGATCTTCCAGCAGCCCTTGATGACCAACGTAGACCTCGCCTGACACTTCCATGTGTCGAAATTTTCGCGTCCACGCAGCCTCTCGAACGGGAAAACCGGGAAACTAGTCAATTTGTTCGTCATTTTAAATCACCAAATCAAAACTCAATATGTGGCATAAGGCCCATAACCTAATAACCGAAAAACCGTAGGAAAATGAGTTTGATCGTAAACGCGCACCTACAATCAGCGACTTAAATTAAACGCGTCCGTCCGATTTAAACATTCAGCATGGAATAAAGTTTATTGTGATTTCTTTCTATATTGTGTTCATGTATACATGTACGAGTATGCATGTGTGTATATTCATAATACATGCTCTTCTTATTCTACAGTGTGAAGAAATGTGTAATTCTTTAATACATTTCAACAATGCTAACTTATATTCCAAACGAAGAAAAAGAACATTTGAAATGATCGTCTTAATTTGTATAAGATTTAGAATACCACAATAAAGAAATAAATTGGGAAATCAAACATATAATATAATTAAATATATATAAATCAAAGATATTCATAAAAACTCCTGTGAGCGTAGAATCACGCTATGGCAATTCTTATTCCAAATATTTAATATTATAATTGCAACTGATGATAATTGAATTTCATGCTATTAAATACAGCTGAACGATTATTGTATTTGCTTACTTTTTCCAACTTATTTGTTCAGTCATTTATGTATTTGTTTTGAATTTATTTTAAATTTGTCTGCTTCACTTAACGAATTAAAGTATTTGTAGTACTTTCAGACATTCAGCATATTTCCAACAGTTTGAAAGCTAAGTATAATAATTTGTATAATTACAAATTACGAATTGTGGGTAAAAGTTTAGCAATGCTATTGATTTGACAATTAAAACTCGAACCTGGAGCACATCATAAAATTGTTAATAACTATGAGCGGTTAAGCCAACATTGCCTTTAATTCAGATAATCTTCAATGTGTCGGAAATGAAACATTGATTTATCATGGGGCTAATTTTTAATAATCTGCGTCTATTTAAAATTTCCCAATTCCCTTATAACTGCAGGCATCTGACTCCAATATAATACTTTGATGGCTCTGATTATGCAGGTCAAAAAGCCATAAACACATTCGATGAAAGTATTCGATGTACTATTAAAAAATCAACCGTCTATTATTTTGAATTCGAACATTGAAGTCGTTTCAACTGTAGTCTTGGACATGGACATAAACAGTGACGAATCGACTCTGTCTCTTCTTCGTAGCTAACACGTTCAGTATGAAAATTATATATTATAGTCACATATGACTGATTAAGCTTTCTTGCGGGGATGGAATGGATGCTTTGATCTGGGGCCTAATTACGGCATTCGATATCGTCTTCAAAATCGAATGAAACAAAATTTCGACACTACCTAATGTTTAGATCACGGCATTCGATCGTAATTTTAAATTGGCTACTCCGACTTTTTGCAATGCTGCAAACATATGTTCAGCAGAAAATGTCAAAAGAAAGTAAATTTATCATCTGAATGTTTAAACAAAAATTGGAATTTGGTAAAAGACAAAGTTGTATATGGAATATAATGGATCCCACGCTATTTTTTTACTCAACATCGTCCGAATCAGAGGACGAGTGCAACATAACTTTAATTAGAAGAAATATTCGCGATAAAAGTAATCCTCTATCGCTGCCTGAAGTTGAGTAAGTTAATGTCTTCAAAAGGCAAATTATTTCTAATGTGCTATATTCAAAATAGATTCAAAAGACGATTTAGGCTCTCTAAAGAAGCATTCAGCTATGTCCTCTCGGCAATTAATGTTCCTGGCCATATGTCGACATCGGTTACACCAATATTGCAACTCGCCGCAACATTAAATCTTTTGGCCAGCGGTAGCTTCCAACACAATGTAGGAAACGATTTTCTACTTGGACTAGCGCAGAGTACAGTTTGCAAAATAGTTAGAAACATTTGTAGTGAAATTGAAAATGTTTTGTGTTCCAGAGAGATACAGTTTTTGCCGGACAAATCTTTAAAATGTATGGAAAGTTTCATGGAAAAATTCAAATGCGCAGGAGGTTGGTATTGAAATAATTACAAACTCCTTTAAATATCATTACTCTTTTAGTAATTGGATGTGTCGATGGGACTCATTTTGGATTACAAACACCAAAAGAAAATGAGTATATGTTCTTTAACAGAAAAGGATATCACAGCATAAATTCAATGATCGTGACAATGACACTAAAAAACTTTTTTGGACACTCCAAAATTAAACTTTTTCTAAAATGTTTTTAGATTTGTGACCACGAATATAAAGTGCTAGCAATTAATTCTAAGTACGGCGGGGCAGCTCATGACAGTTTTGTATGGAAACACTCGGAAGAACGAGCTTTACTAGAGGAACTATATAGGGATAAAGGACTAAATGTTTGGCTGCTTGGTAACAACTGAAGCATTAACGCACTAAATAAATCCGTTTTTCATTAACTTTCGATTTAGGCGACTCGGGTTATCCATTAGAACCGTGGTGTATAAGGCCTTACAGGGACCCAGATGAAGGATCGATAGAAGCACACTTCAATGAAGTTCATTCAAAAGCAAGGTGTATAGTCGAACGCACAATTGGAATTTTGAAGGCTCGATGGAAAATACTAAGCAACGATAGAAGAAGCCGATATTCCCCTCAAAAATTGGCAACATTTGTGAATGTTTGTGCTGCTTTACACAACGTATGTATAAAGTTCAAAGTACCACTCTATACTCGCGTTTATTCACAGGACCCTCCATTAGTTGATATAAACAGTGGCGAAGAGACACGCCTATTAAAAATTGGGGAAAAAATTAGAGACCAAATAAAAGCATCACTCACAAGTTATAATTAATAAATTTATTACTAACAAAACAAAACAAAAATAAAAATACATTTCAGGTACGTAAAAATAAAGGCCTCCAATGGCAAGTTATAAATAAATAAATAAAAAGATTAATTTTTTAAGGGTACACTTCACGGCGTGTGCAGGGAATTTTGTTGAAGAACTTCCAACTCCAACGTTCTAATTTTTAGCTCCAATTCTTTTGTGGACATATTTGAAGAATGTTCAATTTCCTTCAGTCTTAGCTCTCTTTCCTTCAAGCTTATAAGTTTGTCGAGCTTCTTATTATGTTCCTCTTTTAATTTAAGGGACTTTTCTTTTAGCTGCACTACTTCATTTAATTTTTTACCTATTTCGGTATGCCAGTTTTTCAAAATGTTTATATTGCTTTCCAACAGTTCTGTTTTTGATGAAGACTTTGCGTGTTTTTTTTTGTTTGCGAGGGGTTGGTGTATTGTTGGCATCATTTTCCTTACTTGTAAATTCTGATTCGGACAAATATTCGGCTTCATATTCATCCACATAAGCAAATTCCTGGCCTTCTGACACCTCTACAGTCTTTGTGGCTTTGCCTCCAAAACATTTTACCCCTGCAATTCCAGCTACTGCAGCAGTTAGACCAGCTGCCTCCACAATTTTCTCCTCGGTGGTACTCAGCATAACCTCTTCATTTGGGCCACCACCAGTTTTTTTTATAGAAGCCTTGTTGTTGGACAATTTTTTCCTAGCGTTGTGTTTCTGGTCAACGTACACCTTAGATAAAATATTTTATTTTTTTATTCATTTAAATGTCACTTGTAACCTTACCTTTCTCCAGCATGAAACATCCTTCATCGGAGGCCCCCAACTATTTAGTGTTGTGGTTAGTTGCCGCCACAAGTTTTGGGATTTTAGTTTTCCCTGCGCACAATTTTGAAGCTTATTTTTTGCAAGCTCGGAATGCTCCAACATAAACTCTGCTAGCACCTCCTTTTGTTTGCCATTTATTTTATTTATATTTGGTCTTGAAACACTTTTTTCCTTTATTTTCTTTAAATTCTCCCTGAAAATAAATAAATATTAAATATTTGCAATATAAAAAAACCTTAAACTATTTACATTTTGCCGATGTTCTCTTTTTTTTTCTTTGGTGTCTGCAAAATTATTAGTGTTTGTTTTGTTTCGATGACATTTGATCTATCGAATGCAATATCGCATAGTTGCATTACGATATCGACTGCCGTGATCCGAACTATCACCATTTCGATGCAATTATACTCGATATCGAATGCGGTGATTAGGCCCCTGGTCAACGAATGTTCAGTTGTTCAGTCGGCTGCAGCTTCCAAACCTTGCTTAATGCGCAGAATTTCCTCGTTGAAGAGATATGAGTAACTGGACCCAGTAGCTAAGTTCGATTCCATTGATTTTTCAGATATATAATCAATGATATCTGTGAGGTTAAGCTGATCTGAGTTATCTCCTGGTATCAATTTTATGTTAGGTCTATTAGCTGTAAATATGTAATATTCATGTTTGAATGAATCTTTAATTATTATATTTATATTGGGGTATGGAATGGAACTCCTTTTACCGCCTGTTGAGATAGAATATCTTGTGAAATAAATATCGGACGCTGAACAATTCCTTGAAGTTCATTTTCCTTATTTAAAGCTTTGGCATTACGTTTTTGTTAATGGTCTTGTTTCAGGTCCTTGTTATAGACTTTCAACTGAGATCACATAGCGAAAGGAGATTTGAAATCTCAATACCTCGACTGCGCTGTAGATACTTGCAGCGCTTAAATTCTGAGCTGAGTGCTGGTGAACGCAGTCCGAGTGCGCTTTGCCTTGGACTACTGTCGGTGAACCAGTTGTTCGTTTTCTTTGCTTACTATACGTGGCTGTTGAGATACTGCTTGCTGATTTATTTCCATGGCCATGCAAGATTTTAAAGTTCCATTCCATGGTGCATTGAAGGATAATGTAACTGAAAAATGAATTAAAAGTTATTAAATAAAAACAATTTATATAAATAAATATTGAAATATATAAATAAATTTATTGAGAGAAATTACTTACATTATTATAATTACTCAGTGGTACTTGTGAGCCCACCGAATTATTCTGGTTTATAGAGTAATGTTGCGCTATATTCGACATACTACTTTAGTATTAATTAACTAATCTCAGTTTGAGACTTTCTGCTTTGAAGTCAGATATACTTCTGCAGAATCGCTTTAAAAGTAAAAGTTCCAAAACGGTTCCTAGTACCTGCTCATATTATATGAAAATGCAAAATTGAATACCACGTTTGCGCACACTATCATAAAATTTGTTTTCGTTTCTTGTCGGCCTTAGCATCGTTATTCTCGCTGTGAATATCCTATCAGCACAGGAGCGGTTTATAGAAATTTCAAGCCTGGCTGCACCTAATAGAAACTCTAAGCACGGCGTAAGTACTTTTGTTTTCTTTCGTTTAATTCATGATGGAAATCTGCAAGTTCAATTAACTGGAAAATCTATAAAGCAACAATTATGAAATTTGTATTATTTATTGTTATGTATTAAGTACGTGCGCACGCATAACGTTTGATCTTTGAATGTTTTATTGTAATTGGTGCATAGATATGTTTAGTCTAATATAATAAAAATACTGGTTAATAAGAAAATACTGGTGAGAAGAAAATAAAAAAAGGAAAGAGTGCTAATATGCTATGAGTTAGTTGATTAGAGTTGCCATACTTAGCACGCCCCTCATCAAATTGGGCTTGTTAATAAGTTAATTTACAATATGAAGTGATATTTGTGTTTGTTGAACATAAACAAAAATGAAATTTGTAAAGATTAAAATATGTATATAAAAATATAAATTGAATTCAGTGTTTATATGTTACTTCATTTTCATTTCACCATTTCAATATGTTTCCCGTCACAATTTACGGGTTAACTACTTTAACGTGTTGAGGAAGCTAATTTAACTACTTTACCATTATGACGTGGTCTTAATTCCCTAGCTGGAAAATTTTGTTCCAGGTGACCTGATGAACCGTCTTCTCCCTCTTCAGCTGTAATAATGGAGTCCAATTAAGAAATAAAGGGTTCTATGGTTTTATTAAAAGGATTTTGAGATTTTTTGGTCATGCGAATTATTGTGTCTAATTTGATCTAAGTAGCGTTGAATTAAACGGTTATTGGGTGTGTACACGTAGCGATATGATCTAGGTCCTAATTGTTTCTGTATGTATATGATTGACTTTGTTCATCGATAAAAATTCTGCAAACTCTTTCGATGTAAATTGGCGTCCATTGTCAGTTACGACAGTCTCTACTAAACCATATCGACAGAAAATTCTCTCATCTTATTTATAGTGAATCGAGACGTAATGTTGTTTGTTATAAACACTTCTACAAATTTTGAAAAAGAGTCAACAACTATAAGCAAATAAAATTCGTTAATTGGAGCCGCGTAGTCTAAATGAATTCGACTCCATACTGAATCAGTAGGTGTCCATGAAATAAGTTGACTTTTATTTGGGCTTGGCATCAGTTCTTAAACACACTTGTTTATGAAGTCTTCAATATCTTTGTCGATATTACGCCACCAAACAAAATATCTTGCTTAGCCTTTCGTCTTGACTATGCCTAAATGAGACCTATGTAGTTCAGCTAAAACACGATTCTATAATAATATAAGTTAACACATTATACATTGCATTTGTTACTGCACGCGCATCCCATCCACACAAAACGTCAGCAGCAACATTCCAGGTGTCACATTGCACAACTCAACGAGAACAAACAACATTCAACGTTCCCACAGTCATCACTCGGCACGTGGACTACGTCAGCATTTTAGATTATTTATTAAGCTAAAGTTAAAGCCTTCATTATTTTGTAAAACTAGTTCGGTTTTAAGCTAAATAAAAGTAAGACGTGTTGGGATCTAACACGCAACCTTTTTTAAAAAACAAATTTAATTAATAATTCATTAATTGGCGCCCGAGCAGGGACCCCTTTAAAGTCTTTACATAATTTTGCCTGAGTCAGTGGCAAGTAAGGACTAAGGGGTTTTCCCAAAGAAATAAAAATAGGAAGAAGGTGCTAAAACCGGCTCAGCACTTTAGAGTAAAAAAAACGACGCGCCTTAGTAGGAAAACGAAATTGAATTAATGGAAAAAGAATTGAAATTTGTGAAAATTTAAATCTTCAATAGAAAGAATTAATCAATTTGCAAAATTTAGTAAATTTCTAAATTATCAAACCAGCGAAGAGCAGATTGTTCACCAGTACGAGAGAATTATGCTTTTAAGGTAAGTGACAGTTGTGAAACAATTTGATTGCTATTTATTGAAACATAATAAAAGAGAAAGACATATTCAGTGTAAATTCCTTAAATCCTTCCTATTAAATTCTGAACAAGTGAAAATATGCCTGGAGACAGTATTGAGGAGATAACAGAAAGACTAAGTAAATCCCTCACCATGAGCCAATCGCAGAGGCCTAATACTAGTTCTAGTGGACTCTCACAAGCTCAAAGGGAAGAGATTAGGGCAATAGTGGTAGGATTCCTCAGACCGGATACCCTAGATGAGGATGGTGACCAACCGATAGGAGCAATTCGAATTGAAGAATTAGATAAAATCCCCGATATTGTGAGATCCCTGAGGGAAGTCTCGGGAAAAGCGTAGAGTGATGGAACTTTTTGACGGTATCAAGGGTACAGGAAGATATTACGCCATACTACATACGATACGGAAAAAATTGTTGGAGAGACAGATACCGCCCTCGACTCCTACAGAACGCCACTGGACTGGGTCAAAATAAGAAAGTATTTAATGATGCACTATTCCGATAGGAGAGACATCGGGACGCTGGAATATCAGATGACTACCATGTGCCAGGGCCACAGGACAATAACTGAATTTTACCAAGCGGTATACCAGCATCTATCTTTGATACTGGACAAGATAGCTTGTCTTGACTTGGATGAAAGTAGTCTTGCCTCGATGACAAATGCCTATAGAGATAAGGCGCTCGATACATTCGTCAGAGGTCTCAAAGGAGATTTGCCACGATTACTGAGCGTTAAGGAACCCACATCTCTACCACAAGCATTACATATTTGCCTGAAATTGGACAACATGGCATATCGAATGCAACATGCTCATGGCCAAGTACACAAACCAAATGACCGCGGTTATAATCAAAATTCTCAGGTATTTGCTGGAAACAAATTTTATCCTGAACTCGCTCATGTAGGGGGCCAAAATAGGCCACCAGTACCACCACGGATGTTTCAAAGACCAGTTAATGGACATTGAAACATCCGTGGTGGTACTGGTGGCCTATTTTGGCCCCCTACATGAGCGAGTTCAGGATAAAATCGAATTGCGGAAAACGAGTATAAGCATTCAATACTCTCAACTGTCGAAAGAAAGCTTGTTGATCTATTCTTTGGAAGAACAGTCGACTTTTCCCCTGGTAGTTATGGCAGAACTAGACATTCGAATATGGAAAAAATACAGGAGAAACAAAAGCGGAATCTAGAATACCATAGCAAGAGGAAGCATAATGACGAGACGAACAATATACTCCAGGACAAGTAGTTTTTGTCAGGATTAATAAAAGATTAGGAACAAAACTATCTGAGAAGTACAGGGAAGAAATAGTAAAAGAGAACAGAAATTCTACAATAGTCACCGAAAGCGGACGAATCGTCCACAAGAAACATATCAGAAATTAATTTATAAATTTCCATTTACAGATTGCTAATTTTAACGGCACTATGCGCCGGAGAAATCCAGATATTGGATTACTCAAATTCAAAACTGGTAGCAATGCACTCAGGACTGGCAAAGGCTCAGACCGGCAATTTCAAGATAATTCATACTATCAAATTAAGGAGCTACGATACCCTCATTCAGGAAATAGAAAGTAGCATTGTTCAGAATATCACCTTAAATCACCCTCTGATCCCTTACCTAAAATACACCATATCCCAAATAAAATCATACATATCTCGACTCAAACCTAATTTAAAGTCTAAACGTTCACTGGACTTTCTCGGCAGCGAATGGAAATGGATTGCTGGAAGTCAAGACCATCAAGATTTTGAAATAATTCAGAAGAAGGTGGAAGATGTCTTAGAAAATAAGAGCAATCAGATTGTAATTAATCGTCTGTCACTTGAGAAAATTAATAAACTTACGAATGCCACTAACGAAATAATTAAAATAATAAAAACAGAACAAAATATCCATAACGAAAGAATATTAGAATTTAAATACAAACTTGAATTATTAAAAGAAGATATTGCCAACATTGAATTCGCAATTCATTTAGCTAAGGCAATTCATTTATTCTCTCATCTTTTGAAATTGAGATTCTAAATGATATCTTTAATAAAAGTAATATACCATTTTCTAATACTGATGAATTGCTACACTTTGCCGAAGTCAAAATTGCCATTGAGGGATATAATATATTGTACATCCTAAGCGTCCCAACTACAGATACCGAAAATTGTATTAGACTATTAATTAAAGCTATAAAGAGAGAAAACATTGTAACTAGACTAGACTATGATTACGTGTTAGATTGTAAGAACAAAATTTTTGGCCTAAAAGGAAAATGCAAAACCTACCACAGTTTATCGATATGTAGTCCCGGAAATTATGAAGATATCACAGAAACAACGTGTATCCCGAAGCTGTTAACGAGTCAAACATATAAATGCACCATAACCAATAATGAGCATATCAATACTATAGAGGAGATCGAGGTTGACATTTTATTCCTAAATCAATACAGCGGCGAAATCGACGTGGATAACTCAACTATGTGGCTCAATGGGTCGTATATCATTCATCATTATAACAGTTCTATACGGGTTAACAACAGAACATACGCATCAAGACAAATCACAGGAACAAAGCCTCTTCCTGCCCTAATTCAACCAATGAACACCGATGCCGAAGAGAGAACATTATATTTGGAACTAATAAATGACATTAATGTTAAAAACACGCTGTCAATCCGTAAGCTGAAGTCGGCTAACCAGATTAGTCTATCATTGAACATAGGAGTGATAACAACTGCCCTGATAATTGGGGTTTTCGTCCTTCAAAAGCGATTAAAAGAATGCAGGAACATGAAATCCAATCAAGTTGAAACCGTCATAGAAAAGACTTCCCAAAGTAACCAACCTACAAACAACTCTCCCAGGATACAGGTCAATAGCCAAAATAAGAGCATCTTCAATCTACCATGTTTTTGAGATTCCATTCGAGGACGTATGGAACTTAGAGGGGGAAGAGTTAACACATTATACATTGCATTTGTTACTGCACGCGCATCCCATCCAGACACAACGTCAGCAGCAACATTCCAGGTGTCACATTGCACAACTCAACGAGAACAAACAACATTCAACGTTCCCACAGTCATCACTCGGCACGTGGACTACGTCAGCATTTTAGATTATTTATTAAGCTAAAGTTAAAGCCTTCATTATTTTGTAAAACTAGTTCGGTTTTAAGCTAAATAAAAGTAAGACGTGTTGGGATCCAACACGCAACCTTTTTTAAAAAACAAATTAAATTAATAATTCATTAATTTATACAATCGGAATCTACAGTAGTAAGTTCATAATTTTTTTTTGCGAAACATCTCAAATTCTTTCTCTAGCAGTCCTTTGAAGGTGCCAGTTAGTATTCCTTGTTTTACTTTAGATAATGTTGGATGGCGGCAAGTCTCTGTTGCTATGTCCTTCCAAGTTTAAATGCAAACAGTTTTGTGACTCGGTGAAATTTTTAAATTACTTTTCTTCAGAATTTTCAAGATTGATGCTTTGTGACATTCGAGACAGATAATCAGCTTCATTTAAATTTCCTTTGATATGTTCTATAGTACAATTAAAACCAGATAAAATGAGTGCCCACCTTTGTAATCGTGCGGCAGCCTTGATTTGAAGTCCCTTATTTTGTCCAAAAATAGTAACAAGTGGTTTATGATCAGTGCGCTTTTCCCAGTGAAGTTTTTCCCGAGAAGGTACTGTTTCAGCTTTGAAACGGAGAATACAATAGGTAATGGTCCTTTTTCCAGAGTGCTGTAGTTTCTTTCAGGTTTACTTAATGCTCTGGAAACAAACGCTATAGGTCGAAGACTATTATTTTCAAATCTGTGAGACAGAACCCCGCGACAGGACAGTTGGATGCATCTGTAGATAGAATGATGGGAAGATTAAGGTTGAAGTGATTTCGTGTTGAAAGAAAACACATTTATCTACGTTAAGTCTTAAACCCGAGGCCTTGAGTTTATTGAGTACACCTTTTAAGGTTTCTATGTGTTGTTTTACATTATTTCCAATAATAGTTATGTCGTCTTGATAAACAACTACATATCGTATTCTTCTTATTAAACTTTCAATTGTTTTTTGAAATATGGCCTCAACCGGCTTTACACCAAATGGCAAACGCTTAATTTTTAGAGCTCCTAAGGGCGTACTCAAATTTTGTTACACAAAATTTGTGACTTTTCATCCAGCACTAGCTGGTTGTTCGCACTGGAACCGTCTACTTTAGTGAAAAGGTCACCTCCCTGTAGCGATGCAAAGATTTCGAATATTCTCGGAAACGGATAATTGAAATCCTGCAAAAACTTATTTATGGTCACTTTGTAATCACCATAAATGCGTAAATCACCATTAGGATTAAGTATCGGAACCAATGGTGTTCCCCAATCAGAATTTTCAATTGAAAAAAGTAGGTTTTGCATTGTCAGTAATTGGTAATGATATTTCACAAACATTATATTTTCCTAATTTATTCTCAAAAAGTTCAGAAAACTAGCTTTTGATCGCCTCTATCACCGTTGATAAATATATCGAGTTATTAACAAAATTCACTTGTACTAGATCAAAATTAAAAATTCCTAAAAATGTTGGACCTAAATGCGGTGGTGAATTGGTATCAATAACAACGACTGGAATTGTTTTTACAATATTGCGATGCATAATTGCTGCGTCGTACTCACCCAACTCCTTTATTTGTGCACTACTGTAGTCGACATATTTCATGTCACAAAGTCGCAATGGTTTCTTTTGCAGTTTGTCCTTCCACAGATTTACAGGAATCAATGTGCAGGGAGCCCCAGTGTCGCAGACTATATCCAAAGGCTCTCCATCAATTACCACTGAGAGAGAGTATCGTTTCGTCGTTTCACACCGTAGACACTATAAACAGAAAAATTTAAATTTTCTCTATCTTGTAAATTTTGTGAAGAGTTTGAAACGTATTTGACTATATTTTTATTTGTAGGGCAAACCGAAGTTCAGTGTCAAATTTTTTGGCAAAGGTGCCATTTTCTGTCCTTGAATCGGCATTGGCGTGACTCATGGTTTTTCCATCCACAGTGTGAACAAACAATGTTTTTGTTGCTGTTGAGATTGCGGTAACTCTTTTTGTCATTCCTTTTGCTGACTGTCTGATGATTAGCTCCATTGTTTAAGTTGCTGTTGTTTTTATAGTATACTTTGTTGACCTTAAAATGTGAAAGTGGTCGCTCAGCGAAATGTATAGCTTCTTTTGCTTTTGCTTTAAGTTTAGTTTCCACTATGAGCGAAATTTTTTGCGCAACTTCCAATGCATCTTCTTCACAGATTTTTTCAAAAATTTCAGTTGGAAGTCTCATGATGAATTGTTCAAGGATAAATACGTTCAAATTATCTCCATATGCACAATTGGAAGCATCGTTTTTTACTCTAGCAAACCATTCCGAAATATTTTCTTCCTCAGATTTCCGTGCTGAATAAAACTTTACGGTTAATAAGAAAATAGTGGTTAGAAGAAAATAAAAAGAGAGTGCTTATATGCTATGAGTTTGTTGGTTAGAGTTGCCATACTTTACATTTATAAAAGGATTTTTCTTCTTGATTGACTTCTATCGCTCCTGCACAAATTTCAACCTAGAGAACAACTCGTAAGAAAAAATGGCGATATTGTGAAAAAGGATACACACTGTTTTATGATCCATTAACATCGTTTTGCCTGCAAGGGAAGCATTTCTTATGCACATAGTTCCTTGGGTTATTCTTGTAGTGTCTAGAAAAATCACTTTAAACTTTTGTTTTTTTTTATTATTACTCTTTCAAAATACAGCATATAAAAATGTTATAGGCAAACTAGATTCTCCCTTGTAGTTCCTAGAACCAACGAACAACAGTCAGAAAATACCAAGAACCAGCAGATTATACAACAGCAATTGTCAGGAAGAAAATATGCATTCATTTGTTAAATTCAATAACTAACAAACAAAATGTAGTGAAAGCAATATTGTAAAGTGTTAAGGAAATAAGTATCCTAAATGTTAGATTGAACAATAAATCTGATTAATTTTTGGTGGTCAAGGTGAAAGTTGTATTTCTATTGTTTTACTTTAATTCTTAAATTTTGTTTTTCCATTATGATGGTGGAACCGGGAATGCTGCACATGGATATGTTTAAAACAGATTCGACTTTCACAAAATGTTTGTATTTTTGAACTATCGTCACCAAATTTAAAAATAACGAAACGAGTTCATAAAAAGAAAGTGTTGTTAAGTTGTTAAGTGAAAGTTACAAGTAGCATTTATTCTAAAAGTCTTTGAACTTTATCATTTAGCAGTATTTAAGTATCTCAATTGATATATATTTTATTTCTAGTTCTGTTCAATATTCTTTTTATTACATAAACATTTTCGAATCCGATATGGCATACTTTACGTAGTTTCTGATTCAACCCAATCAGTATATCTGTAAAAAGGTCCTTCATAGCTTTATTAGCGCATAAACTCTTTATAAATGCGAGGAAGTAACGGATCTGTGCATTGTAACGACTGAAGTTCGCTGGGGTAAATACTCAGCGGGTTCCAGGGTTGCTTACAGAAATCTAATCGCTGTTATATTGGTTTTATTAAGTGTCTTTATTTAATTTCAAAATTGAATCAAATAGTTTTCTTACTAGCCATTTCCTATACATAAATATATTTTACTACTACCCTACTCTGTCTGTGTGTTCGTGGTAGTGTCCGTGGTTTTGTGCTAGTCTCCAGGGAGAGTCGGTCAAAACCATAAACTCCTTGTTCTGTCTGCGTTTTATTTATTGTCAATACTATTCGTAGTCACTACTGGTGTCTCTAGGCGCTTGGTACGTTGTATACTTGTTGGACGATGCTGGGTGATAGAAACTCACTGTCCGGGCCACTCCGCTTATAAAGCGAAAGCTTGCCATGGGTTCAATGCTTGTTGTTATTGAGGTCCAGTTGTCCTTGGGCCACCTTCAACTTCTGCTGGTCAACCACTTCGTCGTAATACCTCTAGTTGTCCCCTGCCGTTGGTTGTCGTGTGGTTGTTGTCGTCTTGTTGTTGCTGTGGATATTTACAGTCCGCCTGTTTGCAGCTTTGCGTTTGCGATCGGTTAGCGTGTGTGTGGTGCGCTCTCGTTTTCTTCTGTGTTCCACCTTCGGTCGCTATAGTGTTGTTGTTGTTGAAATATTTCTTCGCACTCCGCTTGCTTACTGCTTGAGTGCTTGCTATTTGGTTGATACCTTTTCCATTATAGCTGCACTAGTCCCTCTTGATGTAATTAGGCTTGTTTGTACTATTAGGCCGTCGTAGTGGTCAGTATAACACTAGGTTTCTGAGCTCCTCACAACCTTTACGCTTATTGGTCCGATCTTCTGTGCGTAAATGTTTTGTTATACTTGTATGCTGTTTTTGTTGTTGCATCTAGCGTGGGAGGTGGTTACCTTTTTTAAGCAGCATGATATCGGGGATGGTTGCATGCGGTTTTGATGGATTATTTGTAGGTCGTGTATGCTGAAAATACTTAGGGTACTTTCCGTCTTTACACTTTCTCCCTACTTTATGGACGAAGGAGAAACGTTGCTTCCCCGTGGTACACTACGACCCGGTACGGATGTTGTTCGAACCGTAGGCGTTTTTTCCTAGCTTGGGTTTCTTTTAGTATCCTTATTGTTTTCGTTACCAGTGCCGTGGGCAGCCCATTCGCCTTGGGTCCCTCTAGTTCCTGTACACTATGGAAATCGAGGTCTTCCTTTTGGGGTTCATTCGATGCGGGTAGTGTTCCAGGTGAATTTTTGTTGTATTTCTGTCTTTTCCAGGTGGTCTCCGTGTCGCTGTCCGAGGTGTCTGGTTCTTCTTGTTGGTGGATTTGTGTCCCAGCTGGGTCCACTGGAGGTGATTTCTTCGTTTGTTTTGGAAGAATTTCTCCAGCTTCTTTCCGTTTCTCGGCCCCTGCTAATTGTTTAATCAGATGACATATGTCTGTCCGTTTGTGGTTGGCATCCTGAGGGCTGAACCAGGTAGACAAGTCAGCCGTGTCCCATGTGTTTCCTGGTACGGACTGTGTCAGGAACTTTTCTGCGTTTCGGAGTAGATAAACGCCACAGTCGGTGTTATTTATCTGTTGCGGCGTTTTAAGTCGATGGGAGGGTACCCTGGTGGCATTTATGGGTATTGGTGGGTCTTCCATAAATTTAGTGCGGTATTCCTCGTTCAGGTATCCTCTCAGTATTTCGGCCTTCTCTTCGTGTGTGCCTCGGTCCAGGGAGTCGAATATAAATATTGTGGCACCTTTTGTCCCTGTCACCAGAGTTCCGGGGAAACAAATACCAGTGATTTGCCTCGAATAAGGGCACCATTACCAAATCGGTATCAAAAAGGTTATTCTCTTTTGTCCATCGTTTTACGCCCATGTGCTTGTCGGCTGCAGTTCCCCGTTGTCTGGTGAGTCTAGTATAAAAATGAGTACAAAAATATGCACTCTACCCCGCTTCCTGCTGGGCACCAGGTTCTCTTCGAGCCATTTCAAATAAAAATCGATCAGGACATCGTTCAGTAGACAGTCCGGCCGTAGACGGGCGATGTCCGACCTCCTGATCGCGATGCCTCCGGTTCATGCTGGGTAAATGGTGATGACTTCGGCGTCGGACGGGGTGGCGCGTTCTTCTACTTGGACGCGTGCGACCTGGATTACCGTTATTTGAGCCATAGCCGGTTTTCTTCCGGTTTTTTTTTTGTTTGTTGGTTTTGAGAACTTTGCTTTACTTACATGCGCTGAAGATCAAAGCGGCTTGTATGGTGGCGTGGGTGCCTTTTTATACCCGTTTTGGTGAGGTAACGGTATTCTACGAGAGCGGCAATCTGATTGTCTTAGCTCTTCGTTTTCCGCTCTCCTGGTCCTCTCACCGTTTTTCCTTTGTATTCGTGTGGGTCATTGTTGTCTTCCTCGTGGTTACCTGGCGCACAGTACGTTTTAATTTCGTTGAGATGAGCGGTCTTCCCGCGTTTGTCTCCCTTTCATTGCAGCTCTACGATGCCCGGTGAAATGAAGTTTACGATCCGGTACGGTCCCTCGTATCGTGTTGCTAACTTGACGGCGAAGTGTTCTGTTGCTTGATTAACACCCATTGTCCAACTTCTGGTTTCCTTATTCGTCGTCGCAGATTATAATATCTTCTCTGGTCCTGTGTTGCTCGTTCCAAATTTTGCCTCACGATGCGATAAGCTTCTTGTAGTTGTTCCACTCGTTCGTTAGGAGTCTGTGGGGGTAGCCCTGTACCCAACGTTGTCTCATCGTACAGTGCCTATGGTAGTCGCGGTTCACGCCCCTGTACCAGATAAGCCGGACTGTACCCCGTTGTCTCCGATACACTAGTGTTAATGGCTAGAGTTAATTGTGGAAGCAAGTCATCCCACTTCTGTTGCCGTTGACTCGCAAATTGGGCCAACATAGTATTGATAATGCGATTGGTGCGTTCCACCGCATTTTCCTGCGGAGTGTAGGGCGCAGTGAATTGGTGTTTGATGCCATTGCCTTCGGTAAACCGTCGGAACGCTCGACTACTGAATTGCGACCCATTATTCGTCTCTAGGATTTTGGGAACTTCAAAACGAGATAGGATGTGTTCCCGGAAAGTCCGTACCAGTGTCTCGGTGGTAGCTTTTCGGAGGGGACCATCTCGGTCCATTTGGAGGATTTGCCAAAGAACACGACTAGCCTGGTGTTATCATGTGTGGAACGGGGTAAGGGTCCGACAAAGTCGGCGCACAAAACAGACCAAGGCTCTGTGGGGATGTGGCTCAACATTTTCCCAGCTGGTTGTTGTTGACTGCTTTTATATCGTTGGCAGGAGGAGCACTGACGCACGGATCGACTTGTATCGCGGAATAGCCCCGGCCAGTAATATCGGTTGGCTATCCGTGCTATTGTTTTTCTGATGCCTAAGTATCCTGCCGTAGGTGCATCGTGATTTTCCTGTAGGATCCGGTTCCTGAGCGTTCTTGGTACACACAGTTTCCACGGGATGCAATCTTCGTCGCCGCGATAACTCGGGATGTGCCTGTATAACTGTCCACCTCCCAACTGGTAGTCAGCATATTTCTCCGGCCTAGCGATGATCTCTGCTTTACATTTCTGCCACCAGGGGCAGTCTGGTTCTGTTCGGTCCTCAATGGTAATGGTGCAGGCGGCTTCTATTGGTTGTCTAGACAAGGCGTCGGCTAACACGTTTAATTTTCCCTTCTGGTATTGTACGTCGAATGTGTACTGTTGTAGTTCAAGGGCTCATTTTGCGATACGACCTGCAGGGCTTTCTATGGAGTTCAACCACTTCAGTGACAGGTGATCCGTTATGACCGTGAAGTGGTATCCCTCAAGGTAAGGTCGCATCTTTCTGATACCCCATACGATGGCTACGCACTCTTTCTCTGTGGGTGAATAGTTTCGCTCTGCATTATTTAAGTGACGGCTGGCGTAGGCTATCACGCACTCCACCCCGTCGACTTCTTGGGTGAGCACCGGGCCCAGTCCGTAGTCGCTTGCGTCGGTCTGGAGCACAAACTTCCTAGTGAAATCCGGGCACGCCAGGACTGGTGCCTCTGTCAATTTCTCCTTCAACTGTTCGAACGCGTCTTGCTGCTCTCCAGCCCACTTGAAATGCTTACCCTTTTTTAGCAATAGTGTTGACGGGTGAACTGTCTTGGCGAGGTCTGAGACAAAACGCCGATACCATGACGCTACTCCCAGGCAGCGTCGCACCTTTCGTATATTTTGGGGTGTTTTGAGCTCTCTGATGGCCGCGATGTTATCTGGATCAGTGTGGATGCCTTGGTCACTGACCACGTGCCCCAAATACTTCAATTTCTTCTGGAAGAACACGCATTTGTCCTTATTCAATTTAAGGTTGGCTTTTCGCAGGCGTCGGAATAGTTCGGCTACATTCTGTTGGTGCTCCTCCAGTGTCCGCCCTGCACAGTTGCACTTTTGAGCTATTTAGGAGCTAAAAACTCATAACTCTGTTATTAGTAGACATATTTTAATGAAATATATAGGCTATACATAGGTTAATGTGGTCAGAGGTAATGGTGGTGTGAAATATGGGTCCGATCGGATCAAAAACCACGCCCAATTTTGGGAAAAAACTTTTTTCATATTCTTGCAATTTGCTTTCCGAGATCCTTTCCCAGCGCTTAGTGTGTATACTAATTAAGCAAGCCTAACGGCCACTCCCACTTCTAAGGCACATATTTGATTATAGCGGCGCTGGGTATTACAAAGTCGGGCTTACCTTACTATACACTCTTAACAGTTTCTTATTGGTATTGTATAAAATGAAAGTATCTTTGAAAAATAATGTTTTCGTTATTGCTTCTCATAACAGTTTTAACAAAAATCGAGATTTATTTAACAATTCATTTGGTTATTAAAAAAGTTCCTAATGAGAAAAGCTTACAAAATTGTACATAAACTAAATATAATAATAATTAAAATAAGTTTGTTCAACTTTTAGTAGAGACATTATTTCTTCACTAAAAAAATGAAAATTGTTATGCCATTATTTGAATTACCGGTACTCGGGTTCGGCATATCAACAATCAAGCCCATTGTATTTTTTATTCCTATCTGTACAGACTTTTTTGTTGATTTATAAATTTTTTGATGTTCTGGCAAAGTAACTCTCCATACCCTAAGCTTCATTCGGTAAGCAATGTGTAGAATACATTCCAAACATCTGATATAGGCATGCAAAGTAGAAAGCCCGCAATCGTACAATGTTTCATCACACTTTCGTTCATACATAATCTGCAAACTATTCATCTCTTTCGGAGTAGCTTTGCAAATACCACATATTTGCACAGATATATCACTCAGTGCGCTAAAAGTTTTGCCCATCTATCATTGTTAATTTTGTCACACTTCTAACAAAAATATCTTTTTCTTTAACTTTAATTATTGAGGGCTGCAATTCCGATAGTTGCATTTGAATATTTGTAGTTTCATTTTTAATTCAATCTTTAGTTTCTTTTTCAAAACAAATTTTAATAGGTCGACAAAATCTGGCAGAAGAGGGTGACGTAAAACTTTACGAGCATCTTCGATTTGTGCTATTCTTTCAACGGTGTGATTAAGAAGCCCCTGAAGTTTTACTTCTGCTGATTTCGAAGTCACAGATATCTGCTCGGGATAGCATTTCTTTTTTTCGTAGAGTCCAGTGTCCCGTTAGGACGGTAATCACGGGACCTATGCTTTGTTTATTTAGAGCCAGTAGGTCCTTAGAGCGCTTGACATTTATCTCTTGCAAGGTTTGTCTAGCTATTTTACATCCTGAAAGTTCAGACCAGCGCCTGCCTGCTGTTCCTAAGGATATTGTATTTACTAAGAGCTTACATGTGGCAATAAGAATACCGAATTGGACCTATCTGGTTCAATCGGTATGGTAGTACCCTCACGAGCAAGTTCATCCGCCTTGCAGTTCCATGGAATATCTCTGTGACCGGGAAGCCAGCACAGATGCAGACGGGTCTGCGTAGCTATCTCGTCTAAAGATTTGCGGCAGCTCTTGACGGCTTTTGAGTGATAATAACCGAATCTAGGGAGCGCAAAGCAGCTTGGCTGTCGGACAGAATGCAAATATCAAGTCCAGATATCTTCTTCTTCCTTAGCCAAGACAGTGCTGCCTCTATAGCCGCGACCTCTGCCTGAAAAACACTGCAGTGGTCGGGGAACCTAAAGGACATGTTAATGTCCAAATCTTCTGAGAATACACCACCTCCCACCCCACTCTGTAGTTTGGATCCATCTGTGTAGATGTGAAACCCTTCTACATGAGGGGGGATGCCATCCTTCCATTCGTCCCTGGAGGTAATGGAGATCTTGTACATACCATTAAAGGCATACATTCGTGTGATGTAGTCGAAAGAGTCAGGAATACCCTCAAAATGTCTTAAAATGGACGCGTGACCTACATTCCTGGCATCCCATTGATGCGTAGCCTGATAGCCTAATAGCCTGATAGCCTGATAGTTGAGTTTGCATCCATTTTTTCGCCAAAAAGCCTAACAGGCAGCAGATTGAGCAGAATGTCCAATGCTGCCATTGGAGTCGTTCTAATGGCACTACTTATGAATACCTCTGCCGTTCTTTGTACCTTTGTTATCAGCCTATTGTATGTGGACTTACTTAGGGCTGTCCACCAAACAAGCACCCCATAGAAAAGGACTGGTCGTACCACAGCTGTATATATCCAATAGGCTACCTTAGGCTGTAACCCCCATTTTTTACCTATAACTCTTTTGCAAGAGTATAGAGCTACCTGAGCCTTCCTAATTTGCTCGCTTATATTAGCTTTCCAGTTCAGCTTCCTATCTAGGATCACGCCCAGATATTTAGCCTCCTCGACAAGATTAATATCTACACCCATTAGTGTTGGAGCGATAAATGTAGGAATTTTATACTTCCTAGTGAAGAGCACCAGCTTAGTCTTGGTCGGTTAACCACCAACCTATAGTCAGTAGTCCATTTAGAGAGAATGTTCAACATGTGCTGCATCAAGTCCCTCAAAGTAGATATGTATTTTCCCGAGATAGCAATAGCAACATTATCCGCATACGCAAGCACCTTGCACCCTTCCCTCTCCAGTTGCACAAGCAGCTGATTTATCGCAAGATTCCAGAGTAGGGGGAAAGAACTCCACCTTGAGGTGTGCCTCTGCACACGGACTTCTTGGCCGACGCCGCCCCCAGCTGTGATTTGATTATCCTGCATGCTTTCAATCCACCTGCTAATGGCGGGTTCCACCTCCAAGTCGCGCATCGCACCGATTATTGCGTCTGATTTGATGTTGTTAAAAGCTCCCTCAATGTCCAGGAAAGCCACTAGGGAGAACTTCTTGTTGTGCAGGGAGCACTCAATACTAGAGACTAAGGAGTGTAAATTTACCCTTGAAGTAGGCATGCTGAGAGACTGACAGCTTCTGTCTGTCTATAGTGAGCCTCAGATGAATGTCTAACAACCTTTCCAGGATTTTTAGACAAGGAGGACAGACTAATGGGTCTTAAGTCCCCTGGAGCTGTGTGCGAACTTTTGCCGGCCTTGGGTATAAAAATTACCCTCACATGCTTCCATGAGTCTGGAATATACGCTAATTCAAGACAACTATTATAGATCTTTAACAGCCACTCTATTATTAGATTCTCTGACTGCTGAATTTCAATTGGAGCTACACCATCTGGGCCAGATGCTTTAAATGATTTGAAGCTATGGATAGCCCATTGCAGTTTTGGCTTCGTGACTATGTCTGAGTTTACTTCAACTACATTCCAGCTGGACTTCGTTCTCCGCGGAATGGTGCTCGAGCAACCAGGGAAGTGAGTCTCCAGAAGAAGCTTTAGAGTCTCATTACTATTTGAAGTCCAGGATCCATCCTCCCTCCTCAGGTAACCAGGTACCATTGGATCAGTTGATAGGATCTTCCTCAACCTGGACGTCTCAGAGATATCTCTGCGTCACCGCAAAAGTTTCTCCACGATTCTCTCTGTGCCTTCCTAAGCTTAGTTTTGAAGGCTCTGAGTGCTGCCTTATATAAAACCCAGTCTGCACTATCTCTAGACTTCTTTGTGCTGTTGAAAAGTCTCCTACAGTTTTGTCTGAGTCCCCTAATTTCCTTCCCCCACCATGTGGGTTTTTGTTTCGCCCTGGGTCTACTGAGAGGGCAAGAGACCAATAGAGCCTTATTAAGAGCACCCGTTAGAACCTCCACAGACCTTTCAATTTCGTCACACGTGCTTGTGCTTGTGGGGTTCTGAGCTAGTAGTCTAGCGACAGTCACCTTGTAGAGTTCCCAGTTTGCTTTCCTGACATTTCTAAAAGCCTTAGGGCTAGCTAGGCTATCTAGAAGATCAAACTGAATTAACCTATGGTCCGAAAAGGAATCTTCCTCTAGAACTCTCCAATTTGAGACCCGATCAAAAATTGATTCGGAGGCAAGGGTTAAGTCATGGACTCCTTGCCTATTAGCAGTAATGAAAGTGGGTTCTGACCCCTTATTGCATACAGAAAGGTTAGTCGTTACAATATATTCATATAATGACTCACCTCGTTCATTAACATCCGTGCTTCCCCAGATGTCGTGGTGCGCATTGGCATCGCATCCAATAATAACAGCCACCTAGCCTTTGCATCCACAACAAGCTTCTGTAGGTTGGCTTCTGGAAGGATCTCATGGTCATGCGCCATATAGGCCGAGACCAACCGGTACCGTCCCTTGCCAGTTTCCAGGCAGACGGCCGTTAAATCCTTGTTGCTGTAATTGGGGAGAATAAATGAGCTAACATTATTCCTAATGAGGATACAAGACCTAGGTCTTCCTTCACTTACGGTATACAGCAGGCTGTAATTTTCAGTTCTAAGACCACATACCAAGTCCCCGTGTCTCCAGGGTTCTTGGATCAGGATAACGTCTACTCCGCCTTTTGCAAGACGGAGCTGAATGCTGGCAGACGCCGCCTTCGAGTGATGGAGGTTAATCTGCACTATTCGTAGCATCTCTGCTACTTGTCGCGCTGGTCACCTCCACCACCGTGACATCAGCCTCAGACTCCGAGTCTGACTCCAGAAGGACTTCCTCCTCACTGAGTGTGGTTGTCCCTAGGAGACTCTCCAAACCCCCCACAGTTGACATAAAGTCACTGCGTTTCGGGTGCATGGCGGAGTCCTCAGTAGCAGCAGGATCAGCAGTTACCCCTGAAGGATTCACTACTTGATCCGTGTCAGACGGTTGCCCTTCCTTTTTGTAGACCTTGAGGCTTGTGGATGAGAAGCCATAGCCCACGACCCAATTGTATTTCGCTAGAGTCGCCAGAGATTCGGCGTTCACCACAAGGGTTATTGACCTGTAATCCCCTCTTGGTTCCTCTACCTTAGTAATCTTCCAATTATTAGTCGGGAGCTGCTGGTTGCTCAACCTAAAGATCTCCAAGATAGCCTCAGGGTCGCCTGGGATCCACGCGCGCGCTCTAGGTCTACTAGGGATCAGCTCCCTAGGTACGACTTCGAGCTTTGCGCCTGGCCATGCTTCCCCTATCCTGGAGATCGCAATCCTATAAAGGTCAACTGACCTTTGATCCGCGCAGGCAATCAACTTCACGTGGCCCTGATGCCCTCCGCTGTCGCGAAGAGAAGGTGATAACCACCTGGGAATTCCTTCAAAAGCTGGAGGTAGAGCCTTGAAAGGCTTACTTCTACCTTTTTCCAGCACTCAGGAGCGATACTGCCATCCGGGTCATTACGATCTATGACCGCCATGACCTGGAAGCCTTCTGCTTCACCGTCCTCTCCTTCTATGGAATCCGCGACAAGCGTTCCACCGTCCGGAGAGCAGCCCTTTTTACCTTGTAGAACCTTTTGGTTCCGTGGTTAGCAACACTATCGCTGCACGTGGCTTTGCTTGTGCCAGGCTCGTCGTCCTTAGCTACAAAAGCCGTCGCAGATTGTGCGGAAGATTTTGGATTCCCATCCGAATAGAGACGGCACGTCAGTTTTTTTTGTTTTTAATTTGTTCATACTGGTTCCGCTCGATTGATCAAGCTAACGCAGCCAAAAATTTGAAAGGGGAAGGGGTTGGTCAACTGTGGCAGCGCCCCGTACCACAGCAAGGCCATAGTTACTTATACATATACACATACATATACTTACACATATACATATACACATGGGGCTTAGCTTGGGCTACTGTGGGCTTCAGCAAGGTGGCAGATAGCTGAACGGCCTGCAGATATGTAGGTTAGCTGCGAATACTAAATATGCAGTCTCCGACCATAAGCGGCAGGAATGGAAGTAAATTTAAAAGTCTACATGTTCCCGGCGAAGTACTTGTGACGGGGCGATTCGACACCGCTCATCAATTAAGTGTTCAACGAACGAACAAAAAAAAATCCCAATAGCGTCTGGCTCATATTGAGCGGCTTATTTGTCAGCGTCTGTCTTCAGATTAGGAGCGGCTGAATCGACACCTGTCAGTAGGTCTAAAATGATATGGGTAGAATCCTAGAATAACAAAACAATGGCGCCAAATACATTGGAAGGTGTGAAAGTTATGGTGCAGGGTGTAGAGAGCCTAGTGCCGGTGGTTTTGGGGTGTAAGCAGGCAGGCTCCCGGCCGTCGATATACAATGACTGCAATGATGCGGTGGTGGCACACTTGGCCAACGTATCAGATAATGCTACAAGCGAACGCGAAGCAATAGATCCCTTTAAACGAGCAGCAAAGATAGCTTGCTGTCCAGAGAAGGCGTCTTCTGCGGTAAGACCTGCACGATTAACAACATGAGAGATCTCCTTAGCACTATTTCGAAACTACATGCCAGTTGTGCACAGGAGGAGAATACTAATCTTAAGAATGTTAGCAAAAGCTCTCCTCTAATTAAAGTGGCTGCAGAGGCAACACCAAAAAGGCCACGTGATTACATTCAAAACAGTCGGAAAACGCCGCCACAGAAAAGCAAATCTTTCCATGAAGCAGCGACGAGAAAGCAAGATGTAATTTCGGATTGCGAGATAAGCGATAGGAGCCCCACCAGAACAGGAAGGAAGAAAGGAATCGCCATGTGACGAAAATTGGGTAGCGGTGAAGGACAAAGCGCAAAAAAACAAGAACAAGAAGACAAACGCCAAGCCTACCCCAAGATCGGATGCCATGGTAATTGCAATATCTGGAGACATGTCCAATAGCGATATATTGGTAGCGGTGAAAAAAGATGGAGGCCTCCAACAGTTTGGCGACAAAGTCTCGCGAATAAGGAAGACAGGTACCGGTGGTTGCACGTAACTGGCGGCTAAGACTTCCGCTGGTGAATCTTCGGGTGGCTCCTGTATCGATGGTGGCGGTGGTGGTGTGGGTGCCAATGGAGACAGTGGTACAGATGCGCACATCGCAGCGCAACGCACTTATTGTTGGTGAGGCCGGTTGCTTGTGGGCTCTGTCAGGCCTTGTTCCTGACGACGGGCTTGCCCGTTTCCCGTTTGGGCTCTGCAGCATTGTATACTCTGCTGAACGATGCTGGATCAAAGAGACTCATTGTCCGGGCCACTCCGCTTATAAAGCGAAAGCTTGCCATGGGATCAGTGCTTGTTGTTATTGTGGTCCAGTTGTCCTTGGGCCACCTGCAACTTCTGTTGGTCAACCACCTCGTTGTAATATCTCTAGTTGTCCGCTGCCGTTGGTTGTCGTCTTGTTGTTGCTGTGGATATTTACAGTCCGCCTGTTTGCAGCTTTGCGTTTGCGATCGGTTAGCGTGTGTGTGGGGCGCTCTCGTTTTCCTCTGTGTTCCGCCTTCGGTCGCTATAGTGTTGTTGTTGTTGAACTATTTATTCGTACTCCACCTGCTTACTGCTTGAGTGCTTCCTATTTGGTTGATACCTTTTCCCTTATAGCTGCACTAGTCCCTCTTGATGTAATTAGGCTTGTTTGTACTATTAGACCGTCGTAGTGGTCAGTATAACACTAGGTTTCTGAGCTCCTCACAAACTTTACGCTTATTGGTCCGATCGTCTGTGTGTTTTGTTATTCTTGTATGCATTTCTTTGTTGTTGCATCCGCTGAAATAAGCAGAGTTTCGCAAATTTACCACAATATGCAGCATGTCCTAAGCTTTCAGCACATCGGAACCTATTATGCTAACTTATACTCGTATACCAAACGCAGAAAAAGAACATTTCAAATGATCGTCTTAATTTGTATAAGATTTAAAATCATCATCATAATTGGCGTACAACCATTTCTGGTCATTGCCGCGTTATCAGCCTTCGCCAGTCATCTCTGCTTCGCGCACGCTGGCGCCAATTGGAAACACCAAGTGCAGCCAGGTCCTCCTGAACCTGGTCCTTCCAACGTAGTGGTGGTCTCCCCCTCCTGCGTCCGCCACCCGGCGGCATCGATTCAAATACTTTTTTCGCCGGAGCACTTTCATCCATTCGCACAACATGTCCCAGCCAGCGCAGCCGCTGTGTTTTAATGCGCTGAACTATATCAATGTCGGCGTACAGCTCATACAGCTCGTTGTTCCATCTGATTTTTATGAATATCGGGGTGCTGGAATCTAGTACTACTAACTACCATGTTCCGCGCTGCGGCGAAGTCGATCAGCCTCAAACCGTTTTCTGATGACTGCTCGTGGAGGCTGAACTTACCGACGGTTGGTTCAAAAATGCCCTCTTTGCCCACCTTGGCGTTGAAGTCACCTAGCACAATTTTTACATCGTGGCGGGGGCATCGATCGAAGGTTTTTTCTAGTTGATCGTAGAAGGCATCCTTGGTGTTTTCGTCTTTCTCATCCGTCGGAGCATGTGCGCAGATTAGGCTGATGTTAAAGTATTTTGCCTTAATGCGGAGTGTGGCAAGCCTGTCGTCGACTGGGGTAAATCCCAGGACTTCATTTCGCAGTCGTTTGCTTACCACAAAACCTACACCGAGTCTGCGCTTCGTCGCATGGCAGCTGTAGTAGATGTCACATGTAGCTTTTTTTGAGCGTCCATGTCCCGTCCATCGCATTTCCTGGAGTGCGGTGACGTCAGCTTTATATTTTTCAAGGACGTCAACCAGCTGGATAGAGGCACCTTCCCTATTAAGGGTCCGGACATTCCAGGTGCATATCCTTAAATCGTGTTCCTTATAACGTTTGCGGGGGTTGTCGTCAACAGTTGTGGGGTATTTCATCCGAGGCTTCAATCTTATATTCACTGGATTATTTGTTTTTTATGTTGCGGGTTCCAAGCCCAGCGCACAACCCTAAGCTAGGGATTTTTGTTTGGTAGTGGTAACCCACTTCGGGGGTATGGGCGCTGCCGTTGGTACCTATAGTACTCCTCCGCCACCGTTCCTACATGCGAGACCCCACCTGGCCTCGCACACTTTGATGAATCCTTAAACCGAATATGTCAGAGTGGCCTCACCAAAGCTCCCTCTCTCGTTGGCCCTGACCAAGGATCCCACATGGGTTGGTTATCACATCTTCACCTAGGTTGCTCAGGTTACCAGGGTGCACCACGTGGAGGTGAGAGTAGGAAGATTTAAGAGACATGAGCCGTTAGTAGCAGGAAACCCTAACGTGAACCTGCCCCCCTTGGCAACCCCTAAGATTTAAAATACCACAATAAATAAATGAATTGGGAAATCAAATATAATATAAATCAATAATATAATTAAATATATATAAATCAAAGATATTCATAAAAACTACTGTGAGCGTAGAATCACGCTATGACAATTCTTATTCCAAATATTTAATATTATAATTGCAACTGATGATAATTGACTTTCATGCTATTAAATACAGCTGAACGATTATTGTATTTGCTTCCTTTTTCCCACTTATTTTTTCAGTCATTTATGCTTATTTTTTCAGTCATTTATTTGTTTTGAATTTATTTTAAATTTTTCTGCTTCATTTAACGAATTAAAATATTTGTAGTACTTTCGGACATGCAGCATATTTCCAACAGTTTGAAAGCTAAGTATAATAATTTGTATAATTACAAATTACGAATTGTGGGTAAAAGTTTAGCAATGCTATTGATTTGACAATTAAAACTCGAACCTGGAGCACATCATACAAATTGTTAACTATGAGCGGTTAAGCCAACATTTCCTTTAATTCAGATGATCTTCAATGTGTCGTAAATGAAACATTGATTTATCATGGCGCTAATTTTTAATAATCTGCGTCTATAAAAAATTTCCCAATTCCCTTACAACTGCAGACATCTGACTCCAATACTTTGATGGCTCCGATTATGCAGGTCGAAAAGCCATAAACACATTCGATGTACTATTAATAAATCAGCCGTCTATTATTTTGAATTCGACAATTGAAGCACATGCTTATAGCAGCTTTTATAAGATTTCGTATCTCTTTTCATAAAAATATACAAAAAAGGAATTTTGAAATACATACAAGCTATATAGTAAAATAAGTTTAATATAGTAAGCAAGATTTTAATTTTTTACTATAAATATTACTATTATAGATTTTAAAATATATATTAAATACATTTACATAAACAAATTTTTGGTATATATAGTGTCTAAAGGCCGTCACTTTAGAACCAATTAAATTTTTAGGCATAATTGAGACACATACTGCTCAAAAGTAGTTAACAATTTCAGTATGGAAATTATATATTATATTCGCATATGACTGATTAAGCTTTCTTGCTTTCCGCGGGAAGGGAATGGGTGCTTTGATCTGGTGAACGAATGTTCAGTTGTTCACCACGGTCTACACTTAAGCTTTAGATTTTTTTCAGGAGTCGGCTGCAGCTTCGAAACGTTGCGCAGAATTTCCTCATTGAAGAGATATGAGTAACTGGACCCAATAGCTAAGTTCGATTCCATTGATTTTTCATATATATAATCAATGATATCTGTGAGGTTAAGCTGATCTGAGTTATCGCTTAGTATCAATTTTATAATAGGTCTATTAGCTGTTAATATGTAATGTTCATGTTTGAATGACTTTTTAATTATTATATTTTTATTGGGGGATGGAATGGAACTCCATTTAACGCCTGTTGAGATAGAATATCTTGTGAAATGAATATCGGACGCTGAACAATTCCTTGAAGTTCATTTTCCTTATTTAAAGCTTTGGCATTACGTTTTTGTTAATGGTCTTGTTTCAGGTCCTTGTTATAGACTTTCAACTGTGATCACATAGCGAAAGGAGATTTGAAATCTCAATACCTCGACTGCGCTGTAGATACTTGCAGCGCTTAAATTCTGAGCTTGAGTGCTGGTGAACGCAGTCCGAGTGCGCTTTGCCTTGGACTACTGTCGGTGAACCAGTTGTTCGTTTTCTTTGCTTACTATACGTGGCTGTTGAGGGACTGCTTGCTGATTTATTTCCATACCCATGCAAGTTCCAAATTGTTTGGCAAATATGCCATTTTCGTTCGTTGAATCGTCATTGGCGTGACTCATGGTTTTTCCATTCACAGTGTGAACAAACAATGTTGCGGTAACTCATTTTGTCATTCCTTTTGCTGACTATCTGATGATTAGTCCATTAAGGCAGCTGCAACCTTAGCCTGGAGCCGTTCACACGCAAGTTTCACCTTGGTGCTACTGTATCAAAAGACAACTAGGTCCAAAAAATTACAGCTACCAGCCCAGGGCATTCAAAATAAAGGACATTGGTCCAAAGAGAAGTCAGAGAACGAAGTATGAAGTTTGTGACAATTGGTGCTACTGAACTTCCATGCGAGATTGCTGTTGAGATTGCGGTAACACATTTTGTCATTCCTTTTGCTGACTATCTGATGATTAGTCCATTGAGGCAGCTGCATCCTTAGCCTGGAGCCGTTCACACGCAAGTTTCACCTTGGTGCTACTGTATCAAAAGACAACTAGGTCCAAAAAATTACAGCTACCAGCCCGGGGCATTCAAAGTGAAGGACATGGGTCCAAAAGAAGTCAGAGAACGAAGTATGAAGTTTGTGCCAATTGGTGCTACTGAACTTCCATGCGAGAAAACAGCAGCACCCGGGGGGAGTAGACCATTTAACATAACCCAGGGTGCACCGCGTGGAGGCGACCTACCTTACATCCCGCAGATGCCCAACTGCAATTGTATTTCCGTCAAACACTATCCCGAAGCCTGTTAAGTTTTCTGTTTTGTGTTTGGGGAATGTGGAAGTAGGTTTTTGTTTATTGTTAATTGAAATGCATAATTTTGTAGCTTTGTCTATTATTCTGTTAAGTGTAGATGGTATCGGTTGGTTTCTTTTTTTATTATTGATTTTGATTGCTAGATTGGATAGGGAGGAGTGGTTATTCAGCATAATGAATTTACACAACTTGGTTGTGATGAGATCACTGTTTGCCTCAATTGGCATTTTATTGGCTTCATAAATCATGTTGTAAATGGGTGTAGTACGATTTGTACCTAAAGCGATTCTTATGGGGGAGTGTAAAAAAGTATTCAATTTGTTTAGGGTTGATTTAGGGAAGTATCCGCAGAGATATAACCCATAGTTTATTTTGGATATAATAAGAGATTTTACTGTAGAAATGAGTCAAATAGTATTGGAGTTGAAGTTTTGATTAGAAAGACATTTTATAATGTTAAGTCGTTTGTTTAACGCAGATAAAAGCTTATTGATATGATTATCCCATTTGTATCTTTTATTGATAGTGATCCCAAAAATTTTTAGATTTTTCACATAACATATGTTCATGTTATTGGTAGTTATATTGATAAACCAATTATGCTTTCAGTAAATATGAATATGTTTGCATTTTTTTAGTGACAGTTCTGCACCTGAATAGTCACACCAGCTTCTGATATTCCTGAGGATATTATCATTCATGATTAGGATGACGTTCTTGTTTTTGTTCATTTTTTTATCAAGATAAGATCGTCTATGTAGCCAAGAAAGTCGAAATCTTTTTGTAGAGTTAAAGTGTTGCTGAGTTTGTTGTAGGCGATTAGGATTAGGATCACAGAAAGGGATGAGCCTTGAGGGATGACGTTTTGGAGGGCATATAATTGGGGTTGAGCATCAACTCTTATTTTTATAACCTTTATCTTTAAAAATGGTAAAAAGGGTACACTAATTTTGTGCTTTTGAGAGGGGTTGCAATTTCAAGAAGGAGGTGTGGTAGATATGGATATATATATATGTACAGATATGATCAGAATCACTTTCCAAGCAATTTTCATTTTGTCCGTCTGTCTGTGGCCACTTTTTTGCTACACCGTTAGAGCTATCGTAATGAAACTTTGCAAAGGTATAGTCCTGACAAAGATACAGAATCAGATTGCTATATGGGCCGATTTGGACACAGGCCACGCCTACCTCCCATATAAGAAAATTGTCTCACTTTTTTAAAATGACTATAACTTCTGTCCAATTTATGCAACAGTGACGCAATTTATCTGTTATGGACTTTTTGCATGTCTTGTGGGTCCTAGTCAACACTATGCAAAAAGTGGGCGGTATACATCAAATGACACGCCCACTATTAACAAACATTCATCACTTAAGATCTATTAGAGACTTATGCACGAAATTTTACCAAAATTATAAAGCTATCTGAAAAAAGGGGTTGATCAGAGTAAGGACACGCCCACTTTTGATTTAAGAAACTTTCGGGTCTAAAATTAAAATTAGTCTACCTATGCTCGTATTGACGCCATCGGAATAAAAATATACATGGGGTCCATAATAGTGTGTATGCAAATTATGTGGATCATATTACTACTGCCACGTCCACAATTATTTTCACTGCCCCGCCCACTATTGGCATATTATTATAACTTACGACCTATGCAATAGTTTTGTACGAAATTTTATATTAGTACGTATGCACAAGAAATCAGGTTGAACAAATAAGGGACACGCCTCCTTCTCATATAATGAACTTTAGGGACCCCGCTTTAAAAAAATTACCCTATCTATGCTTCTACCGACGATATATGAATAGAAATTGGTAGCCGTATACATTAGGTCTGCACTAGTATATTTCAAATATGGGCAGAATATTAATACTGTCACGCCCAGAATCAACCAAAAATCATTCCTATGTTACTATTGAAGATTTATCAACGAAATTTCGTAGAACTCTTGCTGGTACCAACAATAACCACCAAACATAAATGGCCGGGTTATTTCACAGCCACGCCGACTATTGACATATTTTTATAACTTGCGACTTATACAATATTTTTGGTCGAAATTGGTAGCAGGATGTAATAGTTCTGAAAAAGCAATCCAACTACAAAACCTTTCGAACCACGAATGTGAAAAAAGTCGTGATTCTCTTCGTCGAACAGGACCAAACCGCTGCGAAAATGCAGTTTATCAGGAAACCGAATAAACACGCAATACCTTAGAACATACAAACCGCTGCGAAAATCAGGTTTATCGGGAAACCGAACAAACACGCGATACTGTTCGACGTTGCAATCGTGGACGGGAGCTGGAATTCCACAGACTCGAACAAGACAAAAATACATTGGAACACATAAGCCGGCACGAAAGTCCAGTTTATCGGAAAACCGAACAAACACGCGAGACAAATATACATTGGAACACACAAATATATTATATACAATATATATATATATATATATATATATATATATATATATATATATATATATATATATATATATATATATAAATGTATATAAATATACAGGGAGTATGAACAAGTAAGGAATACTGTCCAATACGCAATACGTCGTACATGCAGTTCGCGGATAAGGCGATGTAGTAATGATGAACCTATATCGCTTTATCCGCCTCAGGCAGAAATTGATAGGAACATTAGGGAAACTTTGAAAGAAGATGTGGTTGAAGGTTTTTTGCAGCCACAAGGTAGTCGTTTAAATATAGGTGAAGAAATTGATGAACGAGAACTTAGTAGTCATATCATAAAAATAATAAACCTATTAAAGAAGGTCCTACAATAATATGCACCTGCTGTGGAGATCTTTGGTTTCCTCAACATATTTCACATCTTAATAGAAGCGTTTTTGAAAGCAGTAATAGCTATACAAATGAGGTATTCTTTTTGGCAGAAAAATTTCCCTCAGTATCCAATATATATCCTTTTTGTAGAACATGTACCCGTATTATCAAAAAGAATCGTAAGCTTAGTATATGCGGTTTGGCCTTTCGTGAAATTCCAGAATGCCTTAAGGGATTGACTCTAGAAGAGAGGTTAATAAATGCTAGGCTTCCATTTATGATAATAGTTGCATTAGGTTTTGAAAGACAAAGTTCTATAAGAGGAGCTGTCAGAAATGTCCCAATTAGTGTGAACAGAACTGTTACGTCCCTACCCGGACCCTTTGATGACGCCCATGTAATTCAATTGCATTTAAAATGACGTATGGAATACAACCACGACTATATGACTGAAACCATACGACCAGCTAGGGTACTAAAACGACCGAATTATATTTAAAGCATGGTATTGCAGTTGATGAACGCTGAATATCTACTTTTCCTGATCAAAATGAGGTACCATTTATCGCAACTACTGAAGATAGTGCTATTATAAATGAGGTTTTTCACAACCAAATATATATAATTAATTCTTTATCTAATCAACAAGATACGGAAAATGATGAATTTATTAACGAAATGTTAAATCCGGGTGGCCTCGAAACCTCACTCCAAAATATTCCCGTTGAAAATGTTGCCTTAGAGAGTGTGACTCTGACTCCTGGTGAAGGTCAGAATCCAAGAGATATGATTTTAGATGGAGATTCGGAGGAATTAACCTTTGTCACAATATATGGGGGATATAAGAGACAGTCTACCGAAACACAGTAAAATTGTCCGTTTCGAATTAAGAAACTATGATAGAAGAGGTTGTAGAATAGATAAATTTATATAGAACTACAAAAAGTTACAATTAATAAACATTAAAAATAGTACATCTATTTGCCTGCGGAAGCATTCAAGCTCCAATATTGTTATAGCTTTGATTGCTTTAAATTTTTTTTTTGGTCATTTATTATTTATTGTATCTTCAATATAAATTGGACTAACAATAAGTAATCAAATCTTAACTCTAAAACTGCTTATTATTAAGTCCAGCCAATGCTAGACGAAAAAATATAGTTTCTACGATTGCTTCTGTGGATGTCTTTCACGTCTCACCTAATCGGCTGAGAGCAAGGGTGTCCCTCCTTCTCAGCCGAGTGTGACCTCTATAATTTTGAATGTTGCGGGCCAGTGGATTTGGGTGGAACTCAAGCTTCTTTCTATACGTTGTCACATGTTTTGAAATTACATTTTTTACCATCGGGACGTTTAGATCTTTGTGAATGCACGAATTTTTGATATACCACGTAGCGGCTGTAATCAATCGCAGGATTTTATTTTGTCGCCTTTGAATTTTCTCTATATTTGCCGCTGAGGCAGTACCCCATAGCTGAATCCCGTAGCACCATATTGGTTTTAGAATCGAGTTGTATAGTATAAGTTTACGCTCTAGGCTTAGTGTAGAATTTCTCCCAATAAGCCAGTTAATTTGAACTGTTTTTAGTTTCATTTGGATCAACTTTGTTTCTATGTGGGTTTTCCATGTTAATCGATGATCAAGATGAATACCATTTTTCCAACTGAGATATATATTCTTGTAATTTCCGGGATGCTTCTTGAGGGTTTTCGTGGACGCTTAGGAAAGCTGTATCATCAGCGAATGTTGACAAGTGGGTATTATTGCTTATTGCCATATCAGAGGCGTATATCAAATATAAGATAGGACACAAAATGCTGCCTTGGGAAACTCCGGCTTGAATCGGTTGAGGTGTGCTCAGAAAATTACGTCCAGTTAAATAGTTTTTAAATAGCTTATGAGTGTTTGCAGGTAAGTTTTGCTTTAATTTCAAAATTAAACCTTCATGCCATACTTTATCAAAAGCCTGGGAAACGTCAATGAAGAGGGCAGAACAATATTTCTTTCCTTCGAACGTTTTTCTAACTACGTTTACAAGTCTATGTGTTTGTTCAATAGTGCTATGTTTTCTTCTGAATCCAAATTGATGATCTGGAATGCATCCATTCTCATTTAGTATGGGGGACAGCTTGCTCATAGGTAGTTTTTCAAATAGTTTTGACATATTAGATAATAGGCTAATAGATCTATAAGATTCTGCTTTCCTATGGTCTTTTCCGGGCTTAGGTATCATGGTAATCAACGAAACCTTCCATTCCGTAGGATACTGTTGGGGGCGTAATATAGCATTAAAAATGAAAAGATTTTTTTTCTTACTATACAGGGCAGTTCTAAAAGCATCTTATTACTGATTTTGTCATTACCTGGGGCTTTCCTCGAGTTTAAGCCAGCAATAGCGGTTTAAATATCCCGAATATAAAATCTCAGAGGAATCGCTGCTTCCGCTACAACTGTTGGCAGCTCAACTATATCAGCAGATATGTTTGGATTGAAAACGGTTTTCAAATGGTTTACAAAAAGATTCCCTTTTTCAGTATCAGTTCTTGCCCAAGCTCCGCCCAAAGTTCATAGGGGAGGCTTACATATCTCAGGTTTTTTAAGTCCTCTGGTTGCTCGCCATAGCGAATAATCTGTTTGTGGCGTTGCATCGAGATCTTGGAGAAATTTCTGCAGAGATGCTGATTTTTTCTATTCTAATAATTTTCTAAGGTACATTATTTGAGCCTAATTTTTAACTGCGGGGATCTATATCGTTGCCATTCTCTTCGAACTCTTCTTTTTTCTGATAATAGCCATTCTACATTTACAGAGTGGATTCTATGGTATCTGACCTGTCGATTGGTAGAAGTAGCATGTTCAACAGCTTGTTGAGGATTACATCTAGCTTTCTAATAGAGCCATGTCTGCAAGTATTCTTAACAGCATGCTATCCGTGCAATGGGCACTGAGGTATTTCTTGTATTTCAACCAGTTACCATGTGTAACTGTCGTCGCCAACTCACCAGTTTCTCGGGGGTTCCGTATGGTAACAATAGTGGGAGAATGATCTGAAGATAATTCTAGTGAGGCCTCAACTAGAAACATTTCGCTGGGAACGCCCCTTACCACTCCAAAATCAATAACATCTGGAGTCTTTTTTCGATCTGATGGCCAGTAGGTTGGTTGTCGGCATGAAATTACTTTTAGCCCCATTTTAGAAATTGCATCAAACAGAACACGTCCCTTCGGGGTGATTAGCCGTGATCCCCAGAAAGTATGCTTAGCGTTGTAATCACCAGCTGCCAGAAAACGTGGTCCTAGTGATTTATAAAATTTACTGTATTGACTTTCTGCGATTGAAAATCTGGGAGGAGACTAAATCGATGAAATCACCAAGTCCTGGTGGAAATTTTCGACGCAATATTTGTTGCCTGAAGGTAATCCTGACGAGTGTCTCCTAGAGAATAGTGTTTGAATCGCGACTTTATAAGTATTGCCGAGCCACCACAAGCGCTTCCTCGGGGGTCCTTGGTGTCGTATAAAGTGTATCCATTTATTTTAAAAAAGCTTCTAGACGTCAAATGTGTCTCAGAGATCAGCATTACGTCAATTTGTTTATCCAATGGGAAATATTCCAGTACCTTTTTATGTTGGGGGATGCCGTTTGCGTTCCAGAAACAGATTTTTAGGTTCATGGTTTGTTTAATACCGCCTGCAGCAGTGTAGATTGCATTTTCAACATTTCCTGCATCATGCAAGTCATGTTAGTTGTAAAACTATTTACTGACTGAATTAAAGTCTCTATTAAAGCTTGAAGATTACTAAAATTAAAGCTGTTGATTTCGTTTGCTGGTAGCTCTTTTTGCACTATAGTCTGGCTAGACTTTAAAACATTTGCGTAAGAAAATTTACTGGTTGGGCTGACTCTGGGAAATTTGAGTTAGGCAGATTTATAGGCTAAGTAGATCTAGGATTAGATTGTTTGGTCAAAGATCGATTTACGTGCGCGTAAACAGGGCAGCCCCTTTAGCTGGCAGTGTAGTTTCCACCGCAATTGCTACATTTTTTTATTTTTGGGTCATCTTTTGGTTTGACACATTTGGCGGTATCATGTAGGTCCCCACACACTACGCAAACGGAGGGTAACTTGCAGTAAGTCTTAGTATGGCCAAATTCTTGGCAGTTCAGGCATTGAACGGGTCCTGCACGTTTATGCGGTTCTTCTGCAGTAACTCTACGGTGCAACAAATATTTTAGGTTATAAATGGGGTGAGGTTCGTTCTTCTTCAGTTTCATATCACCTGGTTCTAGTTCCACCCGAAATAGTGGTTGTGGGACCCTGTCTCTGTTTCTGATGTTGGTAACATTTTTAACTTTGAAGTCATTCATCAATCACCTCGTAAATGAAGCATTCATCAATCACCTCGTACAACATGATGACGGTTACCGTATTTTGAAAGGAATCGGGTCGTCTCCTGCTCACTGGGAAGCTGAGAAGAAAAAGGTTATAGCTATGGTCAGACAATTCGGTATTCCTACATTTTTTTATCACATTTTCTGCAGCAAAGACTAAATGGACAGAACTTTTAGTGATATTAGCTCTTTTTTGTGAACTGTCTAAAATATTTGTAGAAAACTTGTTTTTAAAAATACTTTGGCAACTAGACAGGCAGCACAAAGGAAAGAGAGACAAAATTTAGTGCCTAATTTGCACTCAACGCCTAATGCAACAAAAGCAAGTGCAGAGAGGCTCTCAGACTCTGGCCTGTTGGCTGCTTGGGATGAGCGGCTTGTTAAGCTTGAAGAGAGCATTGTTGCTAAGATTAACGGAGCTGTGAAACAGTTAGAGGATCGGGTGATGCACAAGATAAGTGAGTTGGTTGGTGAGTTGGCAAACATGAAGAGAGGGTTCAGAGAGATCGACTTGCGAGTGGCTGCAATTGAGCGATCTGCCATGGAAGCTGAGACTCTGAAATCTACTGTGCACTCTCTCCAATCCCAAATGGGAAAATTTTAAAATGATGCTGTCTCTACTGATCTAATTTTAAATGGAGTACCTGAGTCAGAAAATGATAGTCTTAGTGATATATTTGGTAAAATATGTCAATCCGTTAATTGTGTGTCGCCGCGGGTTCGAAAATTTTCCGTCTGCGCTCGAACCGTGGCCAGACCCAACACAGGGCTGGGCCGATTTTGGTTAAACTGCAAACAGCTCAACAAAGGAGTCATCTCTTTCGGGCTATTGCTGGATTCTGTAAGGAAAAGAAGAGATCCATCTTACTCTCTGACATTGGTTTAAGTGGACAAACTCCGATCTTTGTTCATGAGAGCTTAACCAAAAGTAAAGTGGTGATGCAGTATGCATCGAAGCTTAAGCGGCAACGATTATTGGCTTCTGCGTTCTCCGTACGAGGTATGGTTTATGTTCGAGTGCATCGAAATTCGGAGGCGAAAATAATTTCGAGCGTTGAGACCGTTGATTCACTTGTTGGTGCACCAGGAGCAACTAATCAATTGCTGACATCTTAATTTATCTAAATGTTGGTTTTTCTTTTATTCTTTTTGTATGCTCTTTCTCATTCTTTCTTATCTCTTCTTTCTATTATTTTTATGTGTATTATGTATTTTGTAAAGGTATATGGTTATTGATTAATTTTTATAATTTTTATAAACCTTATGGCTATGGTTTACTATTTAATGTTTAAACTTGCAGTCCTAAGCCTGGATTCCACTTGTTGTGGGTGGTATCGGTGACAGGGCGGATGGTGTTAATGAAAATCATAGAGTTTTCATTGATATATTGTGCAGGCACCGTTGTGGTATCAATATTATGCATCTTAAAGCTAGGAGTCTGAATTCAGAGATATTAGATTACTTGAGATATATTTTTGAGGGCTCTTTAGTGGATGTTATATGTGTGTCGGAAACATGGTTTCAGGATGATGTTTTGGATGACCATTATGGCATTAAAGACTACAAGCTAATAAGGAGTGATAGGCTGAATAAGAGAGGGGGTGGTGTAGCAATATATTGCAAAACTTACCTAAATATTGAGTTGTTAAGCTTGTCTAATGGGTGTGACATTGAGTTTTTGAATGTTAAAATTTGTAGTGGAGATACAAAAATGTTTCTATCTTGTGTATATAACCCTAATAGAACATATCAACTTGAACCTTTTTTTTCTGAGCTGCCCAATAATTTGGCTGATTATGACCACTTTGTGATTTGTGGCGATTTCAATGTGAATCTGCTGTGTGATAGTAGGAGTAAATTATATGAGCTTGTAGCAACTGCTGGATTATCTGTAGTAAACTCGGGTGTACCTACTCGTTATGGAAATAATGTCAACCCTAGTTTGCTTGATTTCTTTCTGGTATCTGATGTCTCATTGATTTGTTTTTTTGATCAAATCTCTTTTATTTCCGATCATGATTTAATCTTTTGTACCTTAAACATAACACTGTGCCGTGATGCTCTGCCGGATTTTTTTTTCATATCGTGACTTTAATGCTATTGATTACGAATCCCTATTCTGTGAGATGAGTCGAGTGCATTGGGATGAATGCTGGTGTCAAACCTCTGTGATGATAAGTTAGACTTGCTTGTAGGTTGCGTTGACAGGATTTTTAATCAATATGTCGCCATTCGTTCAGTGGGAATTCAGAATGTTTCTTGTCCATGGTACTCTAAGCAAGTTAAATTGGCCATTAGGAATCGAAATAAATTGCATGCTAAATGGAAAAATAAGCCTACTGTGGATAATTGGAATCGATTTAACGATTGCTCGAAATAAATCTGTATTTATTGTTCGTCAATCCAAAAGAAATTTTTACAATTCCAAGCTACTTTGGAGGAATTTGAGGAACCTTGGAGTACGTAATAGTGATAATACAATCTGCAAGTTGGATCCCAGCATTATGTGTGATGCCTTTGCTTCTCCGGGATCATGTGGCTCGGTTTCTCAGCCTGCTCTTGGAATGTTTTGTTCTGCCACATCTACTTTTCAGTTCTGCTGTGTCCGTGAGGCTGATGTGGGGCGATGTCTGATGAGGGTTAAGTCAAATGCAATTGGTGAGGATGGCTTGCTGGTTAAGTTTCTTAAGATTATATTACCATTTATTCTTAGTCCCTTGACCCACATTATGAATCATTACTTCACGACTTCGTGCTTTCCTAGTGCTTGGAAAGTTGGTATCGTTATTCCAGTATCTAAGAAAGCCTCTGCATTGGAGCCAGGTGATTTTAGACCTATTAGTATTTTACCTTCTCTATCAAAGGTTTGTGAATCACTCATGGCTGAGCAAATTTCAGGTTACTTTCATCAAAACAATCTTTTCTCTCCTTTGCAGTCTGGTTTTAGATCGGGGCACAGTTGTGCGACTGCTATGCTTTAGGTTATGGATGATATTCGGGAAATGTATGACCAAAGTCTTCTTACTTTTCTATGTCTCCTGGATTTCTCCAAGGCTTTTGATAGCGTTAATCATTCGTTGCTGTGTTTAAAATTAAAGCGGTACTATGGGTTTTGTGGCAGTGCAGTTGGCCTTATAAATAGTTATTTAACAATGGGAATGCAGCGGGTAAAGGTGGGCAATATATATTCTGATTATAGGCATGTTTTTTCGGGTGTTCCACAGGGATCGATTCTTGGCCCACTCCTGTTTACTATATTTTCAAATGACATTTTTTCGGTGTGTAAATACGTTAATATACATGCATATGCTGATGACCTACAGATTTATCTTTCTCGGCGCATGGAGTATATTGATGTCTTGAGTCTTAAAATGAACGAAGATCTACATTCTATATTTGATTGGTCAAAAAGAAATGGACTCTTCCTAAATCCGTTAAAATCCTATGTTTTACCAATCTCGAAGAAGAAAAGAGAATTGGACAAACTTTCTTTGATATATATTGGTGGGGCTCAGATGAAATTCGTTGAGAGATCATGTAGTTTGGGCTTTCATATTAATTCTTATTTCACTTGCACTGATCAAGTAAATAGTATTGTGAAAAAGTTTTTTTTGTGCTGAGACAGTTACGGATGTCAGCAGAGTTTACCCCTGTCGAGACTAGGAAAATGTTGGTTAAGCGGCTGGTTGTACCGATAATTTGCTATTCAGAGCTTGTATATAGTAAGTTGGATTCAAACTCCCTACATAAAATACAAGTTGTGATTAACTATGCCACACGATATGTGTTTGGATTACGTAGGTTTGACCAAATAACTTCCTGGAAGACAAGTGTTCTTGGATGCAGTATTGAGAACTACTTACGGATCAGAAATTGTATTTTTCTTCACAAGCTGATTATCACGAAAACTCCTAATTACCTCTTTGAGAAACTTCAGCAGAGCCAATCAAAAAGAAGTCGGTGCATGATAATACCTAAATTTGCCTATTCTAATTCAACTCGATACTTTTTCATTAATGCCATCAGGATCTGGAATTCGCTGCCTTCTGCTGTGAGAGGCGTGGCAGGGATTAGTGAGTTTAACCATTTAGTGTTCCAGTACTTTTGTCGAGAGCTACCATAGAGCTCTCTAAATTTTACCCTTGAAATTAACCAAATATCTCTTTTATTACCAGAAATTTTGACACCACTCCCTGGAGAATTTCAAAACATTGCTTTTCGTATGAAGAATTATAAAAAAATACAAAATCTGTTGAATGCTAATGTAACTCAAATTTCAATTTCAAGTTTGAATTTTTTTTTTATGAAACCATTTATTTGTTTATTGTATCTTACTCCATTGGAAACTAACAATAAGTTATTAAATCTCAAAACTAATGTATTAAATATTCTCTTTGCCTATTGCTATTTGGGTTCTACTAGTGTATTCATATATATTAATTAATTATAATTAAAAAAAAGAGGGAAACAAAATTTAATATAGATATATATTACAGATTAGTTTGTAAATAAGTTTAGAAACATAGTTTCTTTCGAGGTGAAGCAGAATTCTGCTGGAGTAGACTTCTTGCAAGTATGTTCCTAAGATTTTGCAGGCGATTCAGGTATTTCTGCCTTAATATTATGATTTCTTCTTCTATAGTGGATATATGTATATCATTGTGAATGTTTTTTATTTTTGACAAACCATGGTGAGCCGGTAATTGTTCTTAGGATTTTCGACTGTGCCCTTTGGATAAGTTATAGGTTTGAGGTGCTCGCACGACCCCAAAATTGCACCCCATATGTCCATATGAGCTTTATTATAGCTTTGTATAGAAGGACTTTGTATTCCAAGCGCATCTTTAATTTTTTGTTGTTTAACCAATTCAGAGAGTTAGCTTTTAGTTTCATTTGAGTTCTTTTCGCTTCTATGTGCTTCCTCCAAGTTAATCTACGGTCAAGATGGATTCCTAAATATCTACTTCATTTCTGGTGCTTGCGGTATTTTTATGTTTTTAGTGACATAGTTGGACAGGTGCTGGCTCTGAGGGAGAACGTTATGTGTGTACATTTCGCACCGTTAACTTTAATACGCCAGTTTGCCAGCCAAATTTCTACATCTTAAAAGTGTTCGTTTCGGTAACGAGAGGCGAAATGTGGATTTTGATGGGTAGTTAAAATAGCTGTGTCGTTAGCAAATGTGGAAGTAACTTGGCTGTTATTTGTTGGTAAATCAGACATATATATTAGGTAGAGAATAGGACCAAGCACACTCCCTTGTGGTACTCCACCAAATATTTGAAATTCGGGGGTTACAAATTGCTTGTCTTTCACTTTGTACTTCCGATTCACTAAGTAAGATTCCAGCACTCAGTGTGTGTTGTATGGCAAAAACTTTTTAATCTTGTGCACTAGCTCCTCATTCCAGACTTTATCGAAGACTTGGGCAATGTCTAGAAATATTGCTGAACACTATTTCTTCTGTTCGAAAGCTCTTCTAATTTGGCTTGTTATACGGTGCACCTGCTCTATTGTACCGTGCTCTTTTCTAAATCCGAATTGATGAGTAGGAATATTCCCATTTTGATTTAGATAGGGCATAATTTTCCCAAGTAACAATTTTTCAAATATTTTTGAGAGGGTGGGTAGAAGGCTTATGGGCCGATATGAGGACACCTGCGTTGGATCTTTTCCTGATTTAGGAATCATCGTAATTTGCGATATCTTCCATATATGCGTGAAATGACCCAAGCGAAGGATAGCATTGAACAATTTGGTGAGGTGTATTAACGCTATGTGTGCTAATTCCATGACCATTTTGTTTGTGATTAGGTCATATCCAGGGGATTTTTTTGCATTAAGACCTGTTTTAATGACACACTCTAAGTCTTTGATTTTTAGTTGAAGCGGCTGAGTTACTTTCGTTCTAGGTAAAGCAGGGACCTCGAAGACATTGCACAGAGCATTAGGGCAAAAAACTATTTGTAGATGCGCAGCAAACGCTGCTCCTTTTTCTTCGTCGCTTTTGGCCCAACTTGCATTTCCAAGCCGTACTGGTGGCTCACTCTCCTTTGGGCTTTTTGCAACCTTTGTAGCTCTCCAAAGTGAGTAATTGGTGTATTAAAGCGGGCTCAGATCTTTAATATAGGTGTCAATACTTGCTTCAGCTTCCATTTGAAGTACATCTCTAAGGTGATTTTGTGACAATTTTAATTTCCTCTTTAGGGCAGGTGACCTATATTTCTGCCATTCTCGTCTTAGGCGTCTTTTCTCCTTAACCAGGCACTGACAAGAGTCTCTCTAAGTCATCTTTGTTTTTAGGAGGAGATTCCAGGCAACTATGTGTACTCACGTATTTCTTATACTTGAGCTAGTTCGTTTTGTTGGTGGTCAATTTGGGCGATTTATGTACAAGTTCAGGAGTTTTGTTGAAGTATATGGTGACAGGTGAGTGATCGGAGGACAAGTCGAAAATTGCTTCAGAGGAGAACTGTGCCCTGTTTATGTTTTTGATCACAGCGAAATCAATAAGATCTGGGATTTTACGCTGGTCCGCTGGGCAGTACGTGGGTTGGCCACTTGAGACAAAATCTAGATGATTTCGATGATCATTTAACACATCGTACAACTGTTTGCCTTTAGGGTTTACCAGACGAGAGCCGATTTGAAATAGGTGTCGATTGTTCTAGTTGAACAGTAGTTTGTTATTCCGTGTTTTATGCAGGGGCGCCTGCTGCTAACGTTTACTGAGGTGGTATACTTAAACGCGCATGCGCTGTTAACTCATGAGAGGACAACTCCGTTGGTTTCAGAGAAGTTTTTGGTATACTGCTTGTTGCAGATGCAGACGGATGCGCGGGAGTGAGACATCGATCTCTAGCTAGAGATGGAGAGCGAAAAATGCTCATGTATAATATGTTTTGTTATTACCACTATTCGGACTTTTTTTTATTAATTTTGATTTTTGGTTTACACAATTATTTAACCAAAGGTGCAATCTCAAATCAGTGGAAGAGTCACTATCTCGGCGATTTGCATGATCACTTTAGGTGTTTATAATTTGTATTATTTTTATTTTTCGCTTTTTGTTTTTTATGAAACTATGTGGAACGTTTCAAAAACACATCCGCCGCACAGTATCATCATATAACATCTACGAGTTTGAATGATTTTGATGTTTTTCTATCGCACGATCAAATTCGTTTAAATTATGAAGAATATAAATTAGCACAGAGGTCCAATTCGAAGAAACCACGTATATATTTACGTGGGAAATTCCAAGATAGAATACCTAACGCATATAACCCTACTATTCTGTCGTTACACCGTGCAAATATGGATATTCAATTAATTTTAGATCCATATGCCTGTTGTAGTTATATATATATATATATATATATATATATATATATATTTTTTTTTTTTTTTTTTTTTTTTTTTTGTCGGAACAATCTAGTAAGCGCAGCACTCAGACAGAGTATAAATCCATTGTACTGCACTTAAGGTTCCCTTTTACTCGGCTTTAAATCTTCCCGACCTCCGAAGAAATAGAAGTAGATCCTGTGGTGCCAAGGAGCCAAGTTGGTTACTCCTCAGCACATCAGTGCCAAAAATCCCAAACCTGATTCGAGCAAAGGCAGGGCAGACGCAAAGAAAATGGTCCGCCGTCTCGTCTTCTTCTCCACAGGCTGGGCACAGCGCACTGTCTGATATGCCAATCCTTTCCATGTGCCTAGCCCATAGAAAGTGCCCTGTCATCACGCCAACCAACAGCCTGCAGTCCCTCCTACCTAAAGATAGAAGGAACCATGACCATCGATCCGAGATAGCAGGTAGCATAATTTTCGTCCATCCGTAGCCTCTCTCAGCCCGCCATGCTCGCTTGTGGGTCGACACAACCCACTTGTTTGCAGTGGCTTTGATGGCGGCAGAAGGGAGTGGCAGAACAGGCTCAGGGCCAATAAAAACAGCCTCGGAAGCCATCCTGGCCAGAGAGTCAGAGGTCTCGTTACCCGCAATGCCAACGTGTCCCGGGAACCAAGTCAGCGTCAGACTATTATGTTATGTTCCAACACAATTTAGCCTGGATTTGAAGGACCTGACTATCGTGGAAGTGGTGGTCGGACTATCTAAGGCCATGAGCGCAGCTTGGCTGTCACTGCAGACACAAATAGATTTGCCTTTCCACCTGTTTTCCACCACGAAGTCCATCGCCTCAAGTATCGGATACACCTCCGCCTGAAATACAGACGCATGCAGACCAAGGGCAAAGAACCGACGGGTCCCACAAGATTCCACGAAGACACCAGAACCTGAACCTTCTTCAGTCCTGGAGCCATCAGTGAAAATACGGCAGCAGTGTTTGCCGGGCTCGTTCTCGGGATCTAACCATGAACGGGCCTCTGGCAGCAACTCATTGTACCGCTTTTCTTGTATGACGGTTGACGACATGGAGTCCGGGGGCATAGACAGGATTGCAGAATCGATGTCAGTGCCTGCGCCGTCGTCCAATATCGAGTACATCCCATACCAGTGGCCACTATGTTTCACTCTGCAGATGGCCTTAACGGCGTCTCCGCGGATGAAGACATCTAGTGGCGGGAGATTCACCAAAGCATCAAGTGCCGGGCCTGGAGTAGTCGGAAATGCTCCGGTACAACATATGGCCACAGCACGTTGTAGTTTTGATAGAGCTTTTTTGACCCCTACAAGAGAGAGTCTGCTCATCCAAACCATCGATGCATAGATGATAATAGGTCTTACCATAGCTGTATAGATCCATAGGACCCTACTAGGGGAAAGACCCCATGTCTTACCAAAAACACCCTTACACTGCCAGAAAACTGACAGTGCTTTGAATGTCTTCAGTTCGACATGTGTTTTCCAAAGAAGTTTGTTATCAAGGATGACTCCAAGATATTTGATTTCCTTGGATAGCTGGATAGTGACTCTTTTTAGTGTAGGCAGAATAAGTCCATCAAGCGTTCTCCTTCTGGTAAAGAGGACAATACCAGTCTTGACAGGATTAGCCGATAGCCCATTCGCACTGCACCAAGTGTCAATCATATCCAGAGTTCTCTGCACCCTTCTGCAGACAATCATAAGGGATGGACCTGTCACAAGACAGCCAAAATCATCCGCATATGCCTGAGCGTATACACCCGAGTCATTAATGGCGTTAAGCAGGGGATCGATTACCATGCACCAGGGCAATGGAGACAGTACGCCACCTTGGGGACAGCCTCTATTAACCCCAGACGGCACCAGCAAATCTTCCTCCGCCCGCACTGTTATGATTCTCTGGGCCAGCATTGAACGTATCCAATTTACTAGGACCCGGTATACGCCATGCCGCCTAGCAGAGCCGCACATACTGTCGAAAGTAGCATTGTCAAACGCTCTATGTCCACAAAGATGCCTATTGCGTATTCTTTCCTGTCGATGGCTCGCTCTATCCTTCCAACAAGGTTTTGCAGAGCCGTCTCGCAGGATTTTCCGCTTTGATAGGCATGCTGAAATGGAGAGAGTGGATGCGTCTTCAGAGACTCCCTACGCATGCGAAGCTCCACCAGCCGTTCTAAACTTTTTAGCATGAATGAGGTCATACTAATAGGTCTGAAGCTCTTGGGATTGGTGTAGTCGTCTCTTCCAACCTTAGGAATGAGAGCAACCCTCACCATCCTCCAAGAGCGTGGTACATAGGCCAGTGCGAGACATGCAGTGAAGATCTTCTTCAGTGCTGCCAACACTAACTCAATGCCTTCCTTCAACACAATCGGATATATACCATCCAGTCCGGGCGACTTGAAGCCGTCAAAGCATTTGATAGCAAATCTAATAGCAGCCTCATTCGCCACAGTTCTGGCGACATACCAATCATGTCGAGAGGGTGTAGCTGCCCTGACAACAGTTCCGACCAAAGGTGGTTGTTGACGGGCTATGCTTACCTGATTTCCTGGAAAGTGTGACTCCAACAACAAGCTGAGTGTCGCACTTTGCCTCTCCATATAGGAGCCATCAGGTTTCCTGAGCGACCCCAGCTTAGCGGTTTGGTCCTTTTTCAGGACTTTCACCAGTTTTGCCGTGCCACTCAGGGATTCGATATCACTGCAGAAGTCTCTAAAAGAAGTCCATTTCGAGTCCCGAATTAGCTTCTTGTAGTCCCTCTGAACACGTCGATATCGTTCCCAGTCTTCACCAAGATTCGTCTTGAGGGCCCGGTTGAGGAGTTTTCTAGACTCACGCCTCAGCACCTGAAGCTCTCGATTCCACCATGGAACAGGAGTCCGGCTAAGAGGAGGTCTAGTTGGACAGGCTAGCTCGAAGCTGTTTGTTAGAGCGGTGTTGAGATGTTCAACAGCCGCCTCAATGTTCTGCTCCTTGCGAAGTTTCAGTGGCGTCACGTGATTGCTACGCAGTGTCTCCCTGAACTTTGGCCAGTCTGTTTTTCTTGGGTTTCTGGCGGGCAATGGCATCTGCGCCCGCTCGCCACACTGAAACTCAATGTATCTGTGGTCCGAGCACGAGTCTTCGGCGAGGACCCTCCAGTTGCTGATCGACCACCCCAGTCTTGGATTTGACAGGGTGACGTCAATTACCTCCTGCCTTCTCGTAGTCACAAAAGTAGGCTGCCTGCCTACATTGTGGATGTTCAGGCTGGAGGAGGCAATGATGTGTGCAGCTGGGTGAGTCGTCTACTTAGGAGTACAGTAGCGGCTTTAGAATGCTGCAAGTTGATCTGCGTTACCGTCATAGGACGATAGCTACGAGAATCTTCCGAGCCACTCATCTGGGAAAGACGTGAATGGTTACAGTCCCAAAGAAGAGACTCAGACGGCTCCGGTACCGAGAAACCATGACACGAACAGTGGCCTCATCCACTCTCACCACAAGACTAACACCTTCTTTACCATCCCGGTTGCTACCCCTGGTGTGCGAAAGAGCTCTCCAAAGCCTCGTGTTGATGCCAGGGTTCTGAGCACGCAAACAAGAAAGGACATCTGTGGTCCTCAGATCGGGATCCGGAATCCAGCAGATGGCCTTCCTGAAGGACACGCCTGCTTCGCTATAGACCGCGAAGCGAGTGGTCCCCATGGGGGGCACGTCAGTGACTGCACCCCTGAGCCAATCAAAGTTGGCCGGAGACGCGCACGACACCTGTAGAGTGCCGACCTTTGACTCATAGCCCTTCGCATTAGCTACAGGACCGGAGGCAATGACGCGACGCATCAGATGACCTTTGCAGTGTTTTATTTCTGCATCAGTTAGCCGATGGTCAGGCCCCAGCTTCCCAATCACCGCCATTGGTTGCGGGCCAGTAGCCTTCTCGCTGTACGATGGCTGTGCTGCACCTTTGGAAGTGCTTGGGTGAAATTCCAGCTCACCACCCGCCACTGGCAAAGATTTCGCCGGGCAGATGGTGTTGCTGGATACGAGGGGCTGGGCAAACTGCAGTTTATTGGCAACATTCTTCCCCGCCACATTAGCCGCCACCGAGGTTTCGCTCGTACCCTTTGGGGTCGTGGCGCCACCAGCAGTAACAGCTGCAGGCCAGGTGGGAATGCTGTTTTCAGCAACAATCTTCCGCCGCTTACCTCGCGAGCGAGCTTTCGGAGCGGTCAATCCCTCCGCAGGCTCGGTGGCTTCCGTGGGTGTCACTTCCGCCGACCTGGGCCTTTTGGAGGGAGTCGACACAGAAGGGCCGGCAGAGCCACGTGACGATTTCTCCTGCACGAGCCTATCAAGCCGCTTCTTTCTCTATCACTTCGCTTGAGTTCGTGTTGCCCTAGAACCACTGGTCGGTCGTTCCGCCACTGTGGTGACTTCCCGACGCAGGCCCTCTGGATCCAGGGTCCGTTCCTCCGTCTCTGAAGAAGAAAATATTGCGGTAACAATCCCCGTCTCCTCCAGGATGCGCTCTCGCGCTCGCGATGGTTGGGGCCTCCAGAATCCGTGCCCCTGCCGCCGAAGCGGGTGGATTTCCACATGCGTGGGTTCCACCTGGAGTATTGAATCCAAAGTTGTCCATCGTCAGACAGTGGTTTTTGTTCGGGACTCCTCCCTAGCCAGTTTGGTCCGCGGATGGTACACATTCTCTATACCATCATTGTGATAGACAGACAGCCATAACTCCCGCCCCTCCTAAGAGGTTCAGTGTAGTGTACCATACAAGTGTACACTGACGACCACACATCGTCATAAGCACAGCAGCAAGTCGCATATGCAAACAAACTGACAATAGCGCAGCGTGCGCAGTTGCACTCAATGTCCAAATACGCTAGACCAGCATTTTGGGGGTGAAATAACACACGCTGCCTATATTGCAGCGCATGCATGTTAGACAGTGCAGTGACTTTAGCCCTGTACTTGCACTCAAAATAATTAACATAAACAAAGACGATGATTCGTCAATGAATAATATCGGTAATCCGATACTTGAGACAAATTTCGGGAATATGATTTGTAACTAGTGTAAATAAGATAGATACATTTTGTATTAGTTAGAATAAGAAAACAATAACAATTGAATGATATAAAAAGGCCAGCGAGCCACCAAATAAACCAGAATTAATCTGAACTTCTAAAACTGCAATCCTGCATTAGATTTCCTATTTCTTCTCTCGTGCTCTGGACTAGGCATAGTTACAGAACAGCACAAACAATAGCTTGGCCAACGGCACACTCTGCCGGTCAAAAACTCTGCTGAGGGCGACATTCCGCTTCGCACTAGGTTTCTGTATATAATTGCATTCATACGTTGTGTGAAATCTGCAATCGATGCGTAAGCCGATCTTGCAAGGCCAACGCAGTTGATGTTGAATCAACCCTCATCTACACACGTATATCACCCCTACATGGCGATCCTGCAACCGTTATATAATCCTGCAACCGTTCCTGCAACCGTTATATAATCCTGCAACCGTTCTATAGTCCTGCAACCGTTCCTGCAACCGTTCCTGTAACCGATCCTGCAACCGATCCTGCAACCGTTCCTGCAACCGTTCCTGCAACCGTTCCTGCAACCGATCCTGCAACTGACCTGCAACCGCACTATAATCCTGCAACCGTTATATAATCCTGCAACCGTTCCTGCAACCGTTCTATAGTCCTGCAACCGTTCCTGCAACCGTTCCTGCAACCGATCCTGCAACCGATCCTGCAACCGTTCCTGCAACCGCTCTATAATCCTGCAACCGTTCCTGCAACCGTTATATAATCTTGCGACCGATCTACAACCTAAAAAGCATCAAAAACAGCAACCCAACTCATGGAAGAATACGTGCCACAATCTGCATGCAAACCAACCGTTCCTGCACCAATATACGTTGCACAACCTCCACTAAAAGTCGGACCACTTCCACTAACGATCAAGGAGTACCAACGACGCCAAATACTCCAGAAAGAGCTGAAGAAAACAGCAATCCCACCGTGCACAATAAAACCTCTAAAGAAACGAGGAGGACTGTTAACCAAACAGAAGCACAAATTAGCGCACCTACTTTCAATCGTTAGAGACGAAACCAACCCACCTCCGTGGAATGAGGCCACACGAATCTGGGAGGAAATTGAAAATCTCAAACTCCAAATTAAAAACCGAAGAAAGTGACCAGATCGCATGCATGCGTATGATCAGAAAACCTGGCACTCCAACCGTAGAGGACTATAAAGACCAATCAACAATCGAAGACGAGACTATACGGATGATCGAGGCGCTCGAAGAATGGGAAAAAGCCAGAGTAAGCCACAGCACCAAGATGCTACGATAAACAACAACCAGCTATCGACAGAAATCACCTACCCATCGATTCCGGAGTCATACGTAGTAATATTTTTAGTAATAATTATCATTATCGTAGCATACAAATTAGATAAATATTTTAAAAAATATGTCCATAAGTATAAGAATGACGCTAATGGCAACGCTATTACAGCAGTCTAATTTAAACAATATATTAAATAAACATTTAAACATTTAAATAAAAATGTCAAATTTTATATAAAAATAAATAAAAAAATTTCCTAATACAAATTTCTCACTATAATCCTAAATGGATTTAAAATTCAATGCCTTAAAAGATATACTAGCAACACTTAGGAAAAATCCCAGCAGAAGACATACAAACAAAACAGTAACAGCAAAACTTAGACTAATTGACACTTTAAGAGAGGAGTTTAATAATATAATAGAGACCGACACTGACAATAAAGATCTAACTGGAATAAAAATTAGCTTCGCCAATACTTATTCCACAATAAAAACCATTTTACTACAACAATTAACCGAAGTGACTGAACCAATAGACAACATGGCATATTTTAGCATAGAAACGGCATCAAAATCAAATCTCTACCCACATTTACGGGCAACTTCAGAGAATTAGATAGTTTCATAATCACAGCTGAGCTGATAAACAAATCACTCAACGAGTCAGGACAGACAGATTTACTAGAGTATATCTACCATGCCAAATTATCTGCCAATGTAAGAACAGCAATAGGAGGTTACACAAAACCAGAAGACCTAAATACACTTACCACTCTACTACAACAGAGGTACAAAGACGCGACAACAATACCACAGCTACAAGCTAGACTAACTAATCTACAACAAAGGAATTCAGGAATCAACTCATACAAAGAAAAAATACTGACAATAATAGAAAGTTTAAACAGAATTAACATACACACTTTAGGAGAGACAGCTACACAAGCAGAAAAGAACGTAATAATAAAAACAAACAACAAGTTAGCATTGGACACTTTCAAGAAAGGACTGAATGAGAATTACAAAGCGACAATTTTTGCTGCAAGACCACAAGATCTAGCAGAAGCAACAGAATTGGCACTTGAACTTGAGAGCGAATCTAGAATAATGCCGAACACATCACAGCTGATGCAAGTAAGACATAATTCATTCAGCTCACAAGGTAGAAGTTCCAATTTCAACGCTCCGCGCAAATATAATTCATTCAACCCTACTCCACAATACACAAACAACACACGATATAATTTCAGCACACGCTATGACAAAAATAAATACAATAACAATAACCGTAGCAATACAAATTACAGTCAAAGAAACAATAACTACAACAACACCAATAATCAAAATAATAACAACTTCAGACACAACAACAGCTACAACAACAACAACTACAACTCACAAGGCAGACAACAGAACAACAACAACAATTACAACTCAAACAGAAACCGCCGCATAAACATGATACACGATACGGGAAACGAACAAGGCCCAGAATGTATAACCATTCTGGACAGCCAAAATTAAATGTGTATAAAATCTCGGATAACCACACAAATTTCGTCACGCTGACACACAAAAAGCAAAAAATGACATTTTTGATAGACACAGGTGCCGACATCTCATTATGCAAAATAAGCAGCAAATTAGAAAACCACGAATACTTTCCTGATGACAAATGCAAATTAACAGGCATAACAAACGAAGAGGTATATTCTGAAGGTCAAATAGAATTACAATTAGATATTGGAGAAGAATCTTGCAACCACCCTTTCCAATTAGTAAACAAAACATTTCCAATAGAAACAGATGGCATTCTAGGTAGGGATTTTTTTGAAAAATATATATGTAAAATCGATTATGAAACGTTTACAATTTCCGCGTACGTAAACAAACAAACATTCATTATACCCATGCACACTAAATCTCACGATACTCAAACAATAAAAATACCAGCAAGAACAGAAATAATACAAGCCTTAAAATTAAACATAAATGAAGACAAAATAATTCTAAATAAAGAATTTAAAGAAGGCATATTTCTAAGCAACTCAATAGCACCCAAAAGTGGTATAACCCACATAAAAATTTTAAATACAACAAACAAAGAGGTAATTTTAGACGGAATACAATTTGAAACTGACTCACTAAAAAATTATGACATACTAAAGTACAGTACGCAAGATAATTACAATGAAAATAGACTACAGAAAATCATTGAAACTTTAAATTTTAACTGCACAGACGAAATTACAAAAACCCAACTCATAAACATCCTAAGACAATACCAAGAAGTTTTTCATCTTGAAGACGAACCACTTTCGACAAACAATTTTTACACACAAAACATAACGACACATGACAACACCCCCGTTTACATTAAAAACTACAGACTGCCACACACACACACAGAAATTGTGAATGAACAGGTAAAGAAAATGCTACAAGAGGATATCATTGAACCTTCAGTCAGCCCATACAATGCTCCACTCCTTTTGGTTCCTAAAAAGAACACTATTGACAAAAAGAAATGGAGACTTGTAGTGGATTTTAGAAAACTGAATGACAAAATAGTAAATGATAAATTCCCGCTAACTCGCCTAGAAGACATTCTGGACAAGTTAGGCAGAGCAAAATGGTTTTCAACCTTAGACATGACCAGTTCATTTCATCAAATAAAATTAGAAAAACAATCACGACCATTAACAGCTTTTTCCACATCTAATGGCCTTTATCAATTTAAAAGACTACCTTTCGGACTAAAAATTTCATCCAACAGCTTTCAGAGAATGTTAACAATAGCACTCTCAGGACTTGACTCAGAAGCATTCCTTTATGTAGATGACATAATCATCTATGGATGCAGTCTAAACCACCATAACCAAAATTTAATCAAAGTACTAGACAGACTAAAACAACATAACTTAAAATTAAACGCAGCAAAGTGCAACTTTCTGAGACCAGAAGTCGTATATTTAGGACATTTGATTACACAAGACGGAGTTAAAACTGACCCAGCAAAATACGAAACTGTAAAAAATTACCCTCAACCGAAAAACGCAGACGAAGTAAGAAGATTCGTTGCATTCTGCAACTACAATAGAAAATTCATACCAGAATTTGCAGATATTGCAAAATGTTTAAACTCCTTACTAAAGAAATCAGCCAAATTTGTATGGACAGATGAATGCCAAAAATCTTTTGAAACTCTTAAACTAAAATTAATAAACCCACCACTATTGCAATACCCAAATTTTGACAAACCTTTCATATTAACTACAGATGCATCGAATTATGCATTAGGCGCCGTACTATCACAAGGCGAAATAGGACAAGATTTACCAATATCATATGCTAGCAAATCATTACAAAAACACGATTTGAATAAGCCAGTAATAGAAAAAGAGCTACTAGCAATACACTGGGGTATTAACTTCTTCAAACCCTATCTATATGGTCAAAAGTTCACGGTAGTAACTGACCATCGACCACTGATATCGCTATTCTCTCACAAAAACCCTTCATCTAAAATGACCAGAATTAGATTAGACCTCAGTGACTATGATTTTAACATAGTATATAAAACTGGAAAGATGAATACAAATGCAGATGCATTGTCAAGAATACAAATCGACTCGGACATTCTAAAAGAAATGATACCGAAAGAAATTGATGAAAAAGCCAAAAGAACCCTAGTAATAACGAGATGGATGGCAAATAAAAATAAAACAAATGAAGAGGCAAATAAAAATGAAATAAATAAAGAGGCAAATAAAAATGAAATAAATAAAGAGGCAAATAAAAATGAAAATAAGAAATTGAGAAATTGCATATCTCAGGAGACTGATCACCTTCAAATATGGGAATGTACATCAATAAATGACGTCAAGAATATTAAAAAATTAAAATTTAATGTCGACAAGAAAAATCAAAGCTTTGAAAAAATGAATATATATATGAAAAATGATATTGTGCACATAGGCGAAAGCGATAATTCACCGAATCAAGATTCGACTCTGAAGAAGCTCCGACCTAAAAATAAAAATATAAATGAAAATATAAAGCATGCAGGAATCAATGATAAATCAGCGAGACTAGACTCGATTCTGAGGAAATTGATATCCAAAACGAAGAAAGAAAAAATTAAAGAATTAGCAATTGCAAATAATGATGAAATATTCAAACTATATACAAAAGAAGAATTTAAAGAAGCCTACGCAAAAATAAAAATTAATAGCAAAAGTCCTCAGCTAAAAATATTAATTTATATACCTCCGAAGAGAATAACGGAGGATATTTTAAAATACAAACTAATAGATGAATGCCACAAAACAGGACATCCCGGAGTAAGAAAAACTCTACTCAAATTAAAACAAAGATACATTTGGAAAAATATGAACCAAATGGTAAAGAAATTCGTATCCAACTGTGACACATGCGTGAAGTGTAAACAAACAAGACACATCAAAGAACCACAAACCATAACAGACACCCCTAACACAAGTTTCGAAGTCATATCAATTGACACCGTAGGACCACTAAAAATTTCAAACGAATACCGCTACATACTGACCATGCAGTGCGAGCTGACAAAGTTCGTAATCGCACATCCAATGATAACAAAAGACGCACTCACAACAGCCAAAACATTAGTTGAACAATTTATACTCAAATACGGACACTTCAAAATTCTTAAATCTGACAACGGGACAGAATTTACAAACGAGCTAATAGCAAACATATGTGCACTGCTCAAAATACAACAGAAATTTTCGACACCGTACCACCACCAAACGATAGGCTCACTAGAACGCAACCACAGAGTTTTGAATGAATTCCTACTGACATCGACAAACGACGACGAATGGGATAAGTGGATTCCCTACTTCACTTTTACTTACAACACAATGCCACATGTTGACACGGGCTACACGCCATATGAATTAGTATATGGGAAACTCCCAGGTTTACCCAATGAAGTAATAGAAAGTAACACAAAAATTTACAACTTTGAAAATTACGCCAACGAGCTAAAAGCGAGATTACGCTATGCCCACGAAAAGGCAAAACAAATGCTAATGAAAGCAAAACAAAAACGTACACTAACCGACTCAAAAACCAATACAAATACACTTAATGTAGAAATAGGAGATTTAGTTCTATTAAAAGTAGAAAATAGAAAAAAGAATGTGAATCCATATAAAGGACCATATAAAATACTAGATAAGTTAGGAGTAAATTCATTAATATAATATAATGGTACACCTAAGAAAGTACATAATAATCAATTAAAACCATACAATGTAATTTAAATTTATAATTAAAACTATCACAATATATAAGCAAAACAATGTAATTAGTAATCATAAATATATGTAATTATATCAAAACTACATAATTTGTAATTTTAACTATACAATTAAAAACGCTACTATGTAACTTTAATAATAAGAAACAATTTATAAAAAAAAAAAACAATACCAATTAATATGTAAATCATCTAACACAAACCATATTTCCAGAAAAATTATTCGCTAACACCCCTAATTTTTCTCTTAAGGGTGAGGGTGTAGTGTACCATACAAGTGTACACTGACGACCACACATCGTCATAAGCACAGCAGCAAGTCGCATATGCAAACAAACTGACAATAGCGCAGCGTGCGCAGTTGCACTCAATGTCCAAATACGCTAGACCAGCATTTTGGGGGTGAAATAACACACGCTGCCTATATTGCAGCGCATGCATGTTAGACAGTGCAGTGACTTTAGCCCTGTACTTGCACTCAAAATAATTAACATAAACAAAGACGATGATTCGTCAATGAATAATATCGGTAATCCGATATTTGAGACAAATTTCGGGAATATGATTTGTAACTAGTGTAAATAAGATAGATACATTTTGTATTAGTTAGAATAAGAAAACAATAACAATTGAATGATATAAAAAGGCCAGCGAGCCACCAAATAAACCAGAATTAATCTGAACTTCTAAAACTGCATTCCTGCATTAGATTTCCTATTTCTTCTCTCGTGCTCTGGACTAGGCATAGTTACAGAACAGCACAAACAATAGCTTGGCCAACGGCACACTCTGCCGGTCAAAAACTCTGCTGAGGGCGACATTCCGCTTCGCACTAGGTTTCTGTATATAATTGCATTCATACGTTGTGTGAAATCTGCAATCGATGCGTAAGCCGATCTTGCAAGGCCAACGCAGTTGATGTTGAATCAACCCTCATCTACACACGTATATCACCCCTACATCAGAAGTAATGTCATTTGCCTACCAAGGGTCCCCCTATCCGCCACCTGGGGACGCGTCCGATGGGATGTCAGGCAAATCCAACACGGATTGTAGTTATATAGTAAATTATATAAATAAATCCAATCTTGACGTGTCGCGACTTTTGCGTTCAGAGATGTATGAAATAAATAGGGGAAATTATTCCATTAAGTAAAAGTTGCAGCATATTGGGTACAAATCCATTTCAAGAACAGAAATTTCTGCCCAAGAAGTTGTATATTGTTGTTTAGGAATGCATTTGTCAGAGAGTAGTAACGCTGAAGTGTACATCAATACTGCAAAACCAGAACAGAGAGTTACAATGCTGAAATTGAAGGACCAATTATTAAATTTACCACCCAATTCCATAAATATTTTCTTGTCTGAATTACTGGATCATTATGTGCAAAGACCTGTTGAACTAGAAGATTTATTCCTAGCAGATTTTGCAGCAAATTATCGTTTCACCAAATGTACCAGTACATAGAAAAATGATAATTATGACGAGAATATCGAAGAAGCCAGATTAGTTCATTTGGTCCGTGCTATCGCTCTTCGATTGAAAGATAACACTGGATATATTCGTAAATGTACAAAACCATGTGTTATCAGATATCGGAGATTCAGCCCGGATACTGCTCGCAGTGATTACTTTAGGGAAATAGTTATGTTGTATTAACCTTGGCGAGATGAACAAATTTCATTAATAGAAAATAATAATTAGGTTACATGTATATTGCATAAAGATCTCATAGGAACTAATCCAAAAATGTACGACGTTTTTGAGGAAAGAGAGCTAGATAATGTACTCGCTAGATTGCAGGAAGAGGAGCATTTCCATGCAAAAGAGGGCGACAACCCTGCGGAGTTGGACGAGCAATTTCAAGTGTTAGCAGCGCCAGAAATAAGATCAGGTATTAATATTCTAAATTTAGATGACAACCAAGATGACGAAAATCCTGTGGGTACTGACCGTTTGATAAAGTTGCCGCCACTTTTTTCACACCAAGAACTTTTGCCTTTAATCCGTTCACTCAATATCAAACAGACTTATTGGACCCATTTGCTCCACAGCATAAAAACCAAAACAATAGCTTACGAATTTGTAAGTGGCGCTGAAGGTGTGGGTAAAGTAGACTTATATATGCAATTTACCAATCAATTACGAAACATATAAATTCTGTACCAGGTACTTATCCAAGCCTTATAAAAATCCTTCTCTGTGCTCCAATGGGAAAAGCATTAATATGTCAGTGTCCGCAATAAGTCATGATGAAGCAAACACAATGTATTCCATATTAATTGAGTTGAAACTGATTGTTATTGATGAAATATCAATGGTCGTGGCTAAAATGTTTGCCTCTCTTGGTGCAAGATTGAAACAAATCTTCAAAAGCCATGCACCATTCGGAGTGATTTCAATTGTTGTTTTTGGATATCTAAAACAGCTTTCTCCAGTTGGAGATAAATGGATATTTGCTCCCAACGCAAATGACCCATGTAGTGTTATATCAGGTACACCTTTGTGGGATATATTCAGATGTTTTGAACTCACAGAAATCATGCGACAACGGGATGACCAAGCTTTAGCTATTGCATTGAATAACATGGCAGCAGGACAGATGACAACTGATGATATTTTACTTTTACGAAGACGTACTGTCAATTCTACTACAGATCTTCCAGATGACTGTATTCATCTCTTCTGGTCAAACGAAGAAACCATCAATTACAATACCATGAAGGTAAATAAAGTTCCAATTGAACAATTCATTTCCTACGCAGTTGACGTGGTTGAAGCAACAGGTCTCAATACACGAAATAGGGAGAAAATATTAGAATATAGTGACTGATTTTAAAAGTTCTGAGACCCAAGGACTTTGCCATACCCGTATTTTAAAAACATTGCAAAATATATGGTAACTGTAAATCTAAATACTGATGATGGCTTACTTAATGGTGCAACCGGACAACTGATGCAAATGGATTTTGAAAAGCATGAATCTGTTCGACAACCAAGAACTTTGTGGATAAAATTTGCAGATAAATCAGTTGGATCAAGTGCACGAGCAAAAAAACCACATAATCAAGAAGCCCTCTAGACTCCTTTAGATAAAATAGTTAGGTCATTTCAGTATAAGAAAAACGAACAAGTTAATGTAGATAGGAAACAGCTTCCTATAGTACCTGCAGAGGCAATCAGTATTCACAAAAGTCAGGGACCAAAATTAATCTCTATATTGCCTGCAGTAGACCTACAAATGCTTATGGACTATATATATATATAATCGGAAAATTCACGCCTCGTAAACAGTCTTCCGCTACTGATTCCGTCCAAATTGAGATTAAAAAACTCTGTATCAAATGCAACCATGTGTTTGAGTTTCGCATAGCAAAAATAGGTTCAGCGAGTGATTGGAGGAGTTGAGCTGAGGACAATGGAGCTGTGCGGTTGTGCCAATGGAGCAGTGGGGTAGTGCGAATGGAGCAGTGCGAGAGTGTCAAGGAGCAATACGGTAGTGATGTGCTGTGAAGGAGGAAATAGGAGACGTGAGCTGGGAATGGTAGTGCTGAGGCGAGGTGCAAAGAAGGTGCAATAAAAGCAAGAGCCCGAATAAGAGCAAGTATGACCAGTGTCACAGGTATTCTTAGAGCATATTTATGTAAACATATATTCGCTGAATATATGTGCCTGTATGTATGTATACATATGTATGTCTATATGTGCTAATAATGTATTGTATTGTGCGTCCAAATATATTTAGTACACATGCATCGCATAATTCCCAGTAATCTATTGAGCTCAATTAATGCGGCCCATAGACGATACATCATGATCATACTCATTCGTGTACGTGTTGAATGAAGCTCCGCCACAGGCGTGTGATGAAAATCGAAGATCATCATTTTTTCGTAGTCGTCGAGTGAGGTTGTCATGTCTCTGTCGGATGACGAAGTTTTGTGTGCGCTAGCGCTTGTACTATGCAAGGAAAAATTGTAAAAAAAAATAAAAAAACGATTTTGGATGAAAGAAAGACACAAAAAAAATAGTACAATAGCATTCAAGGGACTCCAGCAGAAACGCATTTTTATTATTTTTATCCGCACACATCTTCACACGTTGGCAGTCAAATTCAAATGAGCAAAATTTGCATGTAAATTTGCCCACAAACGACGATCATCCATACATCATGATCAACATCGTAATAAAATTTCCCCTCAAAATCTAAATGAATTAGATTTTCGACGATCAGTCAGTGATCACAGCGAGATCATGTCTGTGTGAAACATACATGCACATTTTCTCTCTTTTTCACACATACTATTATATATGAGTATGATCATGATGTATCGTCTATGGGCCGCATAAGTAAAATAATAAGTGGTTTTTTCATAAGCTTTTTCCACTTAAACAGATTGGGTTTTATTTCCATTGAATTGCTGTAAGTATTGTGATAGTTTAATTGTCGATTCAAAACAAAGTCCAAACTGAAAAAAAAATTCTCATTACGATTTCATGTTTAATACGAATCAATTCCTTCAAATAATGTACCACAATATACAAAACTTACATGCTCATATAGACCACGTCCGAAATGATAAACTAATGTTAAAGTCGTATATATTGTCTTTCGTTTAGACTTAAACTATGGATTATGAATCCTACGGCATTCCTGGGTACAGTGTAGATCGGGGTGTAATGTAGGACGCCTCCACGCGGTGCACCCTGGGTAACGCTAAATGGTCTATACTCCCCCAGGTGCTGCTGTATTATTATATATGTCAAAAATGAGCTAGCAACAGCATTCAGCATTAACATAGCAAGAAATTTCATGAAGGTAATTTAACAATGGCGCGTTAGGTCGGTCGCGCGTTTGATAGTTAAAGTAGAAACAATGTAATTAATTATATGAAGCAATTCGAAATGCGGCTTCACGCATTTGATCGTACATTTTTACATACATATATCATAAACGCGTTCAAAACACCGGACTAGGGCAAGTTTCTAGTCGGTCGTGCGTTTGACAAGCATTGTTGCTATTTTAGCCGTTTTCTTCCAAAAGGTTCGGTAACACTATTGACAATAAAATTTCCAATTACCCAAACAATTGGTATTTTATTTAAGATTTGCAAAAATGGCGTCCTTTGAAGAAAAATTTATAATGTTAGTGCAGGAGCAAACGCGCTATTTCGTTTTACGAACGCATACCTCACGCGTTATACAAACGATATCGTGAACGCGGAGTAAACGCAGAGTAAACGCCGGTAAACGCGCGACCGACCTAACGCGCCATTGATATAGCCTTAATAGTACTTAATAGAAAAAAATCCTTCTCGACAGTATTACTAAAATAGAATTACAAAATATTTTAAGAACCGATTGTTCTATTAATAAGAGAATTGTTTTATTAGGAGAATTTAATATATGACGTCGCAGTGACTGTGATCAAGTAGAAGACATCCTAACGGAAAACGACTTAATATCTCTTCTATGTATATATATATAATATATATATGTATATATATATATATATATATATATATATATATATATATATATATATATATATATATATATCATAATAGGGTTGTTTATTATACCTGGATTCTTTATTTATTTAATGTATGCTATTTTATTTGAACTAGGTCTAGTAATAGGTACAATTAATTAGGTTCCTCGGGAGAGCTTGTAACTCCTAGAGGACGCGTCCATAGGTAGCGGATAGAGGAAAACCTCTCATATATTGGAGGTAGGAGCAGTATCAACTACCTTCCGCGGACCAACAAGCAGTAGTATTCAAACCTTTACCATCAAAAATGTTTAAATAATTTCCTGCCGTGGAGCTCTTTTTATAAATACCATAATGGTCGTAGCATGTATGGATATATACATATGGAAATGGGTAGTATAACTACATTACCAAGTTAACTATATACGTAACTCGAAATCTCTACAATATATATCTACAAAATGTGTCTATAGCATTATAAAATTCAATTATGAAACTTACTGATCATTATAGGTGTAACATTTCAACCGACATGCAGAAGAAATTGTGTTGATCCCATATCGCCATGGTTTAACTCTCACGTACAATTTATGTGTATGAGCGTGGTATTATGAACTATAAAGGTAAATAGTATTTCGAAGTCGGTCTAACCCGACTTCAGACTTCTTTACTCGTTATTGCAAAGTTTGACATTTATTATTATTATTGATAGAATCACTATTCCAGTCCAATAAGCTATTTGCATGCCGTTATTCTAGTTGCGGATTATAGGTTGCTATTCTCTTAATGTTTCTTATATCAATTTCATCAATGTTTTCTAGGGTTAGTTTGTCAAGTTGTTGTGTTACATTTAGATTCTTCAAGCCGGGATGCTGTATATTATTATAAGCTTGTTGCTCCTTATTTTCAAAAAGTATACCAATTACGACGACTTTATCCTCAAATACTGTTAGATACGTTCCGTTTATGACCTCTTCCTCACCATCCCCTTCTCGTACTACAAATTGATCGTTGTTCAGTAATATTATGTCTTCTCTAATTTCATCAATTTTTTGACAGCTCTTGGCATAACTTGTGTTGCAATATGCGGTATTTTGGATTAGTAAATCCACTAAGCAATTTTCTTTCGTTCTTGTCGAGCAGAAAACAATAACTGTTGTTTCGTTATTCTGCACCACCTTAAGCTTAGAATTACTTAGTACTGTTGCTATACTTATCTTATTATTAATACTTGAATCTATGCCTAATAGTTCGTTGTCAGTTCATAATAAAGGGTTTCATTCTTGCTAACATTATTGAATATTGGTAGAAATATATGCAACACTATTAATTTGTATTTACTATGTGGCAACACTTCTTTCTACACGTTTTTCTATTCTGCTTTTCATTTACACTCTTCTCCTCTTATTGTAACTTGCAACAGCATCATTTCATAATGTAATTTTTTTTCGTTTATTCGTCTTTCAATAAAGAATCAAACAGGTTATGGGACAAGGCCGTGCGTCGCTCTATTAAAACGATTTAATTTTTTTTTTTGTTTTAATTTTGCCAAATTGATAAGTTCGGTTTCGCGGCGAGTGTCGAACTTCTATAAACAGAAATAAACAAATTATAATGAGTGCATTTTTTAATATAGAAAAGTTGGATGATTCCGACTACGCGTCGTGGTCGGTGCAGATGAAAAGCGTGCTAATACACTCCGATTTGTGTGAAGCTGTATGTGGCCGGCTTATAAAAACAGAAGCTTCAACGCAACCCGAAAAGGCGTCGTTCGCTAGCAAAGCCAAGAAAGCCCTCGCACCGATGTGTGAAGCCGTTACAAATTAATAACTTTAAAAACTCTGAAAACTCGATGGTATGTCGAATAAGCTTCGCGATATTTACCAGTCAAAAAGGCCGGCACGAAAAGTGCTGTTATTCCGAAAGCTTTTATATGTGAATATAGCGGATGGTGCTAGCGTGTGAAATCATTTGCATGATTTTAGCAAAATCGTAGAGGGTCTAGCATAAATTGAAGTGTTGTTGACTGATGAAATGCTAGTATTTGTTTTATTATAGAGTTTGCCTAAACAATTTGAATATATTGTGGTACCCATGGAAACGCGGGATGCATTGCCCACATTAAACAGTTTAAAAGTGAAAATGGTGGAAGAGGGTGCACGGCAACAGACAACTGAAGGAAAGATCGAGAATGCGCCAGAAACTCTTATGCAGGTCCGCGCGGGCATTATTGGAAATTTCCGTAAAAAAGCAAACTTTGCAAATAGTGCGGATAAAAACAACAAAAACGTCAAGTGTTTCAAATGCGGAAACACTGAAAGCAAGCGGGAAAACAGCATAACTATATGACATGCTTCATGACAATCGCACCTGTGATGAGCATGCAACCCTCTGCGATTGCGCAAACGTTGATACACGATGTTGTTTGAGTTAAGCCCACATCTCGAATCAGTAATATTTTCGTCTGCTGACGGTTCAACTTCTTCATATCTGACAACATCCACAACTTCTTCACGATCATTGGGTTGGTTTGTTATTTCAGTATCATTTTTACAAGTCTGTTCTTCTAGTTCATCGACAATAATGACGCTTTCTGTTGGCACCTCCGGCATAAAAGTTACATCAGAAGCAATGTTAACTTTGTTTATCTCCGGATTCCAAATTCTATAACCCTTAGAATAGATGTCATACCCGATGAAAATACCTTTTTCGCTTTCGGATCAAACTTTTGCGGCTTTTGCCTTGGAATGTGCGAGTAAACTTCTGAACGAAATATACGCAAATGACCGATCTGAGGGTCTTTTCCACACCACAGGTCATATGGCGTTTCACCTTTAACAGTGCTTGTTCCAGTATAATTAAGTATATGCACAGCAGTACTTACTGCCTCTGCCCAAAATTTCAAAAGTTTATCTTTTGAATGAATCATATTACGTGCTGACTCAACTATAGTTCACATTTCTCTTTTTGCACAACCATTTTGTTCCGGTATATATGGAACAGTTCGATATTGTATACACATATCGTAAGAAAATGCAACTTACTGTTTATTAACAAACTAAGTGCCATTGAAGACGCATATATTTTTTGTGCTTGCTTAACAAAGTTTTTGATATTTTGCATTACCTCAGATTTATTTTTCAAAAAAGAAACTACACGAACATGAGAGTAATCATCATTTAACAACAAAAAATATCTTGACTCACCAATTGAATCTTGCTGCATTGGTCCGCATACGCCTGCAAAAATCAGTTGGTCGCATCTTGATGATTTATCTTTACGCGAAAAAAAGCTTCCACGATGTTGTTTTCCCAAAACACAAGCTCTTTGTACGTAAAATCCTCTGCTTCAAAACATATACCTTTTTCTTGTAAAAAAGGTTTAAGATATTCGATGTTCTGATGGCCCATGCGCTCATGCCATACACTTAATAACTATTTTTTATTTGTTGCTAAATTTACAATCGCCACAGACTCATTCTTCGACCTTGAAAACATTTGAAGGTCGAAGAATGAGTCTGTGGCGATTGCCTTGAAAATCATTTGAAACAGTTTTTCCTTCCAGGCTCCCACTGCAACAGCAATCCCTTTATCAGTAGTTCACATCGCTTCTCGTCTGACTTAAAAAAGTACCCACGGTCCATAGATTTAATTGTAGAAAATAAATGTATATGAATTTCTGGCACATACAAGACGTCCTTAAAGACTTTAGAAACCCAATCCTGACCATTAAACGCCAGAATATGTATGTCACCTTTTCCTTCTGCAGTAATAACTGTTCCGTTACCAATAGTCGCTTTGACTGAAGTTGTTGTAAGATTCTCAAACCAGTCTCGTCGATGACACATATGAACACTTGGTCCAGAGTCTAGAAACCAACTATCACGGTCATTATTTTGCACGGATTGACAAATAAATGCATTAACATCCATTTTTGTTTGTTTCTTCTCAGCTTTAGTTTTTCGTTGTGGACAATTACGTTTCCAATGGCCTTTTTCCCCGAATAAAAAACATTTTCCTTTCAAATTTTCGTTCTACTCTGATCTTTCTGTGTCATTTTACCTTTGTTGCTCGACCAAACTCTTTTCAAGGCACCTCTTTTTGCTACAACCGCCTGCACACTTTCAGCTTTTTCTTGTGATTTTAAACGTAAATCCTCGGCCAAAAACGATGTCATCATCCGGCTCCTTGCTGAAAGAATAATACTGTTGCTGCAAAAATAAAACATCATGTTTAGTTTACTTTCTTTTATTAACAACTTGATGTGACTCCAATGTCCAAAAAAAAGAGTACAATTCAAATTCACTTTTGGTAGTATTGTAAAGAAAAAAAGATTGAAAACTTATTAATGAAATAATTTTATACAAAAAGAAAACACACTTAGGAGATAAAAGACGCGTTGCGCTTGTTTATAAAGATATACCTATCCAAACCAGTTTGTGATGTTCCACTTTTCCCTGCTGGGCTGCTTTAAACATTTTTGGTTGAGTGGTTTGTATTCATGGTTGGTGTTAGTGCATTTTCAGTATTGAAAGTGCGCTCAGCCACTGTTGGCGATTTTGTTTTAGCACGATCGAACGAGTGAGAGAGAGACATGGATGTAACCTGTTTGCACTCTTTAATTGTGGACGCTGCTGGGCTGGGTGTTGAACATTGAGTGCTCCAAGAGGGCGCATGCGCAGAGAGTGCCAGAGACACTTTTGGACATTGTTTCAGGTTTAAGTGCGAACTTTGTGTACTTGCACTTGCATTGTTAAGTGCAGTCGCAATTGTACGCTGTGGAGTTGCAGACGCATGAGGGCCGCCGCCCGGCCGCTCGCCGTTGTGGGATATGCTACCTCCGCTCGCCTGTCTGCTTTGCAGGCAAAGGTGGTGAGCGAACCACATTCGTCGTCAAACCGCTATCGACAGTCATGCCGAAAACATCCGACCTTGCATTGGGGAGAGAAGGTAGCATACTGTACTCACTCAGTTGTGCGATTACCGGACGCTGCTGGGAAAGCGACTGAGGCAGATCAGGTGTTGGTGCAAGTGCAAATATATATAAATTTTATACCTAAAACATTTAGGAGATAAAAGACGCGTTGCAGTCCGTTCTCAGAAGCCAAAATCAAAAAATGTGGTCGTCAAAAAAGAAACGGAAGAAAAAAGCCTTCGGTGTGGTGCAAGTTCTCTCGGGGAGAGATTCGGCTGCTCAGCAGTGTTGCTCTCGATGTGTGCTTTCAATATATTCCCATCAGTGTATACTTTAGTAGTAGGAATGCAAACAGACTGCGTGTCCAGCAGCGGTAGCTGCAACGCTGCTAACAATGGTCTCATCCGGAAGCACGAGGGTGTGATGCTTGTTATGGCAGATTCTGCACCTATTTGTGTACTGGTATGCCGCTACGGTATGCGACCGGGCAAGGCAATTGTTGCCATATTTATGGACGCATTGATGAATGTCCATCTGGTCTGGTCTGTAAAGAGATTGAAACAGAATAAAGTATTATAGGAAAACGAATGGGCAGACAGGGAACTCTGGAGTAGGTGAGAAACGAAATTCCATGGTTTGAAGTTGCGTCACGCGGGCGGCAGCACGCATAGTTTTACGACAGGCCTGGTGAGAACACCAGCCTGCGTGCGGACATTCGCGACTCGAACGTCTCCATCGGGCCCGCGGTGTATCGCGCTGACGAAGACAGCAGATCGTCTTTAATTATTACCAGTTGGTCCGTCTGTAACTCTTTATGCGAGTGCCGCCATTTGTATCGCTTATGGAGTTCCTTTAAGTATTCGTCCTTCCATCTCCGGCTGAATTGGTGATGGAGAGCCTTGTTACGAACTTACTTACGCTGGGGGATACTTAGCGGTGTCCAGGGTTCGTCAACAGAAATTTATTTTTAACAAGTAAATTTTGAATTTTAATAGTTTTTTATTTATTTAAAATTATATTCTACTTAAATAACTAACATCAAATTTCCTACAGTCAATTAATCATATTGTAGGTTGCTAGCTACCGCAGTGCCTAGTCGTGTCAATATGTTCCAGTAGAGTCGGTGAAAACCTTAAACCACTGGCTCTGTCTGCGTAAGTTAATGTCCCAGTGGAGTCGGTAAAAACTTTAAACCACTGTTCTCTCTGCGTTCAGTACCTTAAGTGTTCACTGTTGAAATCAACCAGAGTGGACTCTAGGCTGATACAAGTCTTGCTAGCGGCTGTCTGGAGCTAAGGTCTACGCTGGTGTTGTGTCGAGATGTCGATATGGAAGAGAGAGAGAGTCATTCTTGGGCCGCTGGTGCTTTTATAGTCCCAAGCTGCCACAGTATTGTTGGAGAAATGGCCAATTCTCTGTTGCTAAGGCCACTGTTCGTTGCCGTTGTTCCTGCATTGTTATTGTTGGTTTTACTTGCCCTTGTGTCACCTTCAACACCTTGTTGTTATTTTCCTGTTGTTATTGTGGTAACAGTTGTCCTTGGCCGCCCTCCACCGTTGCGTTGTTGTTATCGCGTTTTGTCCTTGGGCGACCTTCACTACTGTGTTGTTGTTGTCACGTTTTAAATGTTTTAATAATACATTTTCTTCTGCATTCCTCCTTGTTCTTTATTCGTGTTGGCGACACTCGTAGCGATTGTTCTGTCGTGGTCCCTTTGTGCTTCAATTTCGTTTCTGCGTGTTGTTAGCGTAGCATTTGTCCAATTCATGCGTTCTATTGTTCGTTGCGCTAGTGTCTGCTGTTGTATTTTGCCGCTTGTATAGTTGTTGGTGTGATCGGACTGTAAGCTTTGAACAACGCTTTGATCAACTGAGCTCCCAGTTGGAAAGTGCACTGTGCGCTGTGATTGGTGGAGTGCAGATCTTTCCATTATATTTCGCATGGCCGTCGCTCTTGTTGTTTGTGCCATTTACGTTGGTTACCAAATCTATGGGATGTTGGGGATGATTGCAGATTGCGTTATTTTGTTGGTATATTATTTCTGCTTAGTGCCTTTCATCTGCTTATACTTGATCTATGTATAGGAGGTGCGTGCATGCAAATAATATATTGCTTTTGCTCTTGTTGTGAGAGCGTAAATGTAAATTTATTTACGTTCTTACAGTGTGTGTTTTTTTTATATTTAACGAGGAGGAAAACATCTAAAGTCACAACGCCATCACTGCGGGACTCTTAACTCCGTTAATACCTCCTCTCGTCATTACGGCAATTCCCCCCGGAGACACTGATTAGGTTTTACGTCGGCAGGCCGTAAGAGCATTTAATGCTCACACGTCAGTATTAGGTCTGTCATTATGTCAGTCCTGTGTGTCTCAGTATCGAAGAGGCGCTGGTGGCTGCGTTCAGCGTTACGCGCTCGTTCTGCGATTCGCAGCGCCTTCATGATGGTGGCCACTTGACGAGCGTATCGCACATATGGGTAATCAGGTTGTCCATTGTTGGTGGTTCATCGAGCACAGCACTTAGTTCATCCCGGGTGCCTTTGAAGTGTGGGCAGTCGAAAAACACGTGCTGTGCGTTCTCGTGCACCCCAGGACAGTACGGACAGTACGGGTCTCATTCTTTCTCTCATGGAGGTACTGCTTAAATCAGCCATGACCAGTTAGCAACTGTGTGACGTAGTAGTTTAGTTCCCCGTGCGTCCTCGTTACCCATGGTGTGATGTGTGGGATCAGCATGAATGTCCATCGACCCTTTTCGGATTGCTCCCACCTCTATTGCCATTCCGCAATGGTGTTTTTTCTTTCCGCTGCTTTGTCGATGTTTGTGGGTCTCGCCCTCTGCTTGTAGCGCCGGTGTACCTCCTTCCCCAGCAAGTCAATGGGTGGTTTGCTGTTTATTATCCCTATTGCTTCGTCCGATACACTGCGAAATGCGCTAGCCACGCGTAGTGCGCTCAGCCTATTTACTGATTGGATGCATTTAATGAAGGCTTTCACCTTAGTAGCTTCCACCCAGATGGGCGTGGCATACAAAATGATGGAGCTAGTATCCGTCGATAGCAGTCTCCGTCGACTTGAGCGTGTGTACGCTATTGGCTGTTGCACTTGTTGTGAGAGCGTAAATATAAATTTATTTACGTTCTAACAGTGCGTGTGTATGTATGTACGCTATTGGCTGCTGTTGGCGACGCAGTCAATGTCGTTCTCACACGCCCCTCCTACTTCGCCGAACGTTGAGAGATCGAGATCTTTCCGTGTTGTAGGAGTACCTTGTAGGGGTGGCGGTTGAAAGGGAGCCGGGATATCTTAGAAGAGTTCCTTTAATGGAGGGCAATGGTAGTAACTTCTCTTACTAGCATTTCTGGTAAACCAACTTCCTTAGGGCCCTGTAACTCCGATACTACCTGGAATGTCCGTCCCCCTTCATAGTTTCGTACGACGTGAGCGGTTCTGCGCATCCAGGTTCCTCCGTCTCGTGTGCACGACGGGTTGTAGCGACTGCTTTGGTTTGTGTGCCTGTGGTAGGCTGGTGGGGTCGATAGTTTCTCCTTCGTGGCTGTATGCTGTTTCAGCTAGTGCATGATTTTGACTCTTTTGTGTGTGGCTGTGTTGGCGTCGAACCACGTTGACACGTCTACCGTTTCCCACGAACTTCCCGTGATGGGTTTGGTAAAAAATGACTCGGCGTTTTGTAGGAGGAAAACGCCCCAGTCGGTCAAGTTCGTTTGCTTGGGAGACTTTACCCTGTACGAGGTAATAGTCTCGATGTCCATGGTCAGCGGCGGTTGTTCGGGAAAACGTGTCCTATGTTCCTCCTGCAGGTACTCCCGAATTATGTGGGTTTCTGTTAGTCGTGAGTTATTACCCCAAGATTCGAACCACAGGATCACGGTTCCCATAGTTCCTGTTGCTACAGAACCTTGGAAGCATACCACGGCCAGGTACCAGTGCTGGTGTTGGTTCACTGGGATGAACACACTATGCATTTGGAATATGTCATGTTGTTGTCACGCTTGTGCGCAGAGCATAGCTAATCTTCAGATATAAGAAGTATGTCGATTTCATTAGTGAGTAAAAATGTATTGATTTCTAACTTGTGCTGGCTTACACCATTTGCATTCCATTGACAGGTCTTAAATACGTTCATTTCGGAGATAGCAGAAGCTGCATGAGCTGGTTTTGGTTTCTAATCATTTCTTGAATCATTGTTTGTATGGAGGTCATGAACTGCGTCATACATTGTGTGAGCGTTGCTATCATTCCTTCAAAATTGTGCAGATTTGAACCAGTCCCGGACTGCTGATCCTTCCCTAACTTAAGTACCCCTGTGTCGGGGTATGGGATTGACTTCTGTGGTTGTGGAATGGGCGGTATATTTGGAATAGGTTCAGTGTGCTTATTGTTTAACTGAGGGTCATTTTTCTTAATTTCCTGGTAAACAGGGCAACCTCTGTACTTGGCAGTATGGTTACCACCACAATTACTGCACTTTCTAGCAGCTCTATCAGTTTTAGTCTTCGTACATTCTGATGTGGGGTGTAAATCACCAACAGGCAACACATACACTACGAAGAGTGTAGTAGGACCTTGTGTGCTCCAATTCTTGGCCATTAGAACATTGAACTGGGCCGTTTCGTTTGATTGGCTCCTCCACTGTAATTCTACGATGCATAAGATAGCGGAGATTGTAAATACCATGCACTTGTCCTTTTTTAAGCTTTTGGGTTTCAGGCTCCAATTCTACGCGAAACAATGGCTGAGGGCAAGGGCGTAGCCAGGATATGACATAGGGTGGTGCCACGAAAATTATGATTTTTTATGATTATTACAATTTCGATCTATTTGAGGAGGAATCTGCGTGGATTTTCTGAAAATTTTTCTGCAATTTTTTCCAAAAATTCGTCCTTCTTCTCGGTTACCAATTTTCGGTGGACGCTTAGCATACATAGTCCTGCAATATATATATACTTATTTTTTGATAATAAATAAAATTGCATATTATTTTACCGTTTAAACGAGCTTCAGTCATTGTGGAGCGCAACCATGTTTTTACTCGCCTTAAAGTGCTAAATGACCGCTCAACAGTTGCAGTAGTGCACGGCTGTGACAATGAAATTAATAACGCCTTCCTTATATTTGGATAAAATAATCCAGCGTCTTTCAAAATACTCACCTACTAAGTCGGCTAATTCGTCTTTACCCATTTTTTGTTGTTGCCAAGAATTATACCAAAGCTCAATTTCTCCTTCCAAATCATCCAACTCATAAAAATGCTCAAACGTTTTTGTGGCATCTTTAAACTCTTCCAGCTTCAAAGAAAGCATGTTTGACGGGTGCAAACAATGAATTGCAAACGCTGGCCTATTCTCTTCATTAAATCTTCTGTCCAGTGATGAAATTAAAGAATCTATATAAGGAATGTATATAGATCGCTTCCAGTATTCAGCAGGTGATGAAAATGGGGGATTTGAACGGTGCGTTTGACGAGAGACTATCCTTGGAACAGACATCTCTATTCCAAAATGTGTGGCTGTGTTTTCTTGAATAGAAAAAAGCAATCCGTCCACAATGCCCTGTGCATTAGTTCGGTGTTCCTGTAGAACGGCCATTATTAATTTTATTTGCTTGGCACATTGCAATAAATCCATAGTTTTAGGCTGCAAAATATTTGCAGTTGGTTCCAACAGAAGGGAATACTTTGCAATTACAAAAACACTGAAAACGAAAACGGGTTGAGTGGCTGCGCAATGGAGTTGAAAGGCATGTTTCCGCGTGTTCTGATTTCCTTCACCTGTTAACCTTTCCAATGTTTCCACAATATCAACAAAATTTTCTTTGAAACGCGCGATACTGTGTGACCAACGTGTCTCGCAGAGCATTGGGATACTTGGAATGCACTTTCTTCTCAAAGGAGATTCCCGAAAAAAATTTATAATATCTTTTAATGTACCTGTAAATAAAAAGATTGAAGATGAATTCATTGTAAATCCGTAAACAGTTAAATACATACCTATCGTGTTTCGAATTTCTGGGAGAACGTTTAGATCGTTTACAACGAGGTTCAGTTTGTGGCTAGCACAATGAAAAAAAGGTCTTTTTTAAATTTTTGCCTCAAAATAAGAATAAAGAATCTTCGGCAAAATTATAATTCGGCGGTGGTATCCAGCAGTTATTTAGCATTTCTCTTTTAGCACTGTCATCCATTACAAATACGCGACCAACCCACTGTCCAATATCATTTATAGGCCAATTTTCAGCAAAATCTTCCACCATTGCTTCTTGGATGACTGGATCTGATACCACTGGTTCTTGTGGCAAGGAATCGCATACATTTTTTTCTTGTACAGCCTCTTCATTTGGTTGAAGCTTGCGTTTTTTACTAACACCAATTCCTAAAAATAATAATTTTTAGTTTAAATTATGATAATGAAATACATTGTTTGTGTTTCATATATAATAATTAAAACTCACCGGTGAAAAAATTGCGTGTTTGAATTTTTTATTTTTAAATATTATTTTTAAATATTAAACGCTTTATTTCACACCTAAAACACTTGTGACACAATTAAAAGTTTACTTAAAACTAAACAACAGATGCAACTTCCAAATGAAGCAAAACGCTACAAACGAAAACAAATGTATAACGGTATTTCTTGCAAAAAAATTATTGTAGCAAAAAATCACCAAGGCATATCGACAACTGGTAAAAAAACAAAAAACGCGAGAGATTTCACACGTATTCTTAGCCTCTTTAATTTAGTTGTCGATGAGACAGAGAAATTCAAGAGAATTTACCCAGCAAACAAAAGTGTTTCATTTCAAATAAATGATGTTATGCTAAAAATATATAAAGAGGAACGAATACTTCGCTAGTAGCATATTCTTCTTATTCCCTTAGTTAAGTAAAACACAATTTGCAAAATATTTTTACTTCAAATGCGTAAAATATTAGATAAGGAAATATAATGCACCATTATATTTCAAACGCTTGCCTTTGTGTTTGGTGGGTACTTCTGCCATCTCACTAATACTAATAAGCATCAATACAAGCACAATGAGTATGACGACGTATAGAGACAATACGTAGAGACATAACAACAGACAGAAGACCTTCCGGATACCCAGATGTCCTGCTGTCGGCGCATCGTGGTTTTCTTTAAGAATGCGTTCCCTCAATGGTCCGGGAACGCATAACTTCCATGGAGTGCAGTCTTCATCGCCTGCTCGATTTGGGATATGTCTGTAGAGTTGTCCATCTTCGATGGCATAATCCTCGTATTTCATGGGCTCTGCCATCACTTCCGCCTTACGTTTCTTCCACCAGTTGCAATTCTGCTCATGTTCTTCTTGTACTTTCACACCGCGTGCAGGTTCTATCGGCTGTCTCGAGAGTGCGTCTGCCAACACATTGAGCTTTCCCCTCCTGTATTGTACCTCAAATGAATGCTGTTGCAGCTCCAGTGCCCACCTGGCTATGCGTCCCGAAGGACTCTCAATAGAATTTAACCATTTGAGCGACAGATGGTCGGTAATCACGGTAAACCGGTAGCCCTCGAGGTATGGCCGCATCTTTCTTATACCCCACACTATGGCTAAGCATTCTTTTTCCGTTGGTGAATAATTCTGCTCCGCTCCATTTAAGTGTCGACTGGCGTATGCTATTATCCACTCTGTTCCGTCGATTTCTTGGGTAAGTACAGCACCCAAACCATAGTCACTAGCGTCCGTCTGTAATATAAATCTTTGCATGAAGTCAGGACAGGTGAGGATTGGGCCCTCTGTTAGTTGTTGCTTTAACTGCTCGAACGCTGTTTGTTGGTCTTCGGTCCACTTGAAGTGCTTACCCTTCTTTAGTAGTGCTGTCAGGGGGTGTATAGTTTTAGCAAAATCAGGTACGAAGCGTCGGTACCAAGATGCAATGCCTAGGCACCGTCGCAGCTCTCGTATATTCTGTGGGGGTTTTAATTCCCGAATGGCCGCCACCTTATCAGGGTCCGTGTGGATACCTTTCTCGCTGACTATGTGGCCGAGATATTTGATCTCGCTGCGGAAGAAAGCGCTCTTCTCTCGATTGAGTTTTAAATTTGCTTCTCGCAATCGCCTGAAGACTTCGGCAAGATTTTTCTGGTGTTCCTCAAGAGTTTTTCCTGTGACGATTATATCGTCTAAGTAGGCGAAGGCGTAGGGCTCCAAATCGGGGCCTATTATTCTATCCAAAGCTCTCTGGAAAGTTGCCGGCGCAGAGTGTAGCCCGAAGGGCATGACCTTCCATTGGTAGAGTCCCCTACCTGGTACAGTGAAGGCTGTGTATTGTTTGCTTTCCTCCTCCATGGGTATTTGCCAATACCCGTTCTTTAGGTCCAGACTGCTCGTGTACTTTGCTTCGCGTAAGCAGTCCAGGATGTGATGTATCCGTGGTAGCGGATAAGCGTCTGGAATGGATCTTGCGTTCAGTTGTCGATAGTCGACACACAGTCTCCAACCTCCATCCTTCTTTCGCACGAGTACAATTGGGGCACTGTGAGGGCTGTGGAACGGCTCTATGCAACCTTTTGCTAACAGATCATTCACTTCTTTGTTGATCACCTCCTGCTGCGCTGGGTTTCTTGGATAGTATCTTTGTTTTATTGGTCTATCATCACGCATCACAATTTTGTGGCTGGTAATGTTGGAGACGCCTGTTTCTTTGTTGAATTTACTTAGCTCTGTAGTTAGGAATTGTTGAATCTTTTCCTCCTCTGTGAGGGCCTCTTCCCGAGTGGTCGTGCACAATGTAAAATCTCGGAGTTGCACGCCATCGGTCTGGGGTCCTAGTGTGACTTCTTGATCCCCGCATCTTATTTTTGTGCCTTGCTTCATCATGAAGTCAAGACCTAGGAGTAGGTCATCTGTAGACTCGGGCATCATTAAGCAATCTAGTTCGCAAAGTTGTTCTCCTAGCTGTATGTTCACCCTGAGTACTTCTGTTATTTCTCGAGTGTGCCCGTCTGCCATACGTGCGCGTATGTGTGTGGGGGTTACCCCACCTGTGATTGCACGTAACTGGCGGCTAAGGCGTTCGCTGACGAAGCTCCGCGTAGCTCCGGTATCGATGGTGGCTGTGACTTGGATGGCGCCAATGGTGACCGCGGCACTGATACGCTGTCCATCGTAGCGTAAAATACTTAGTGGTTTTGAGGACTGTTGTTGGTGGGCTGCACCATGCCTCGTTGCTGGCGGCAGCCCCGCTCGTTTCCCCCTACCGTCCTATAGCATTCAACTGTTCTAGTGGTGGTGCTGCTCGTGAAGTTTCGCTGTCACCACGTATACCGAGTATATCGAGGTCTTCCGCCATTTCCACCAGTTCTTCCTGCGTATCGAAATCCTTTCGCCGGACATACCACTGGTATTCCTCCAGGCTGATTGTGCGACGTGCCCTTGCATCCGTCTTTCTCCAACCTGCATGGAATTCCTCGTATTTTGCAGTTCCAACTACCGGAGCTTGCGTGTCTCCATTTGCGATATCAAACATTTCGCCAGCCTCCAATATCTGCCGCATTTGAAACTTCCATGTCACCCGCTGACTGCCATCCTGAAGTAACGAACAAGAATTAAATGCAAGAATATATGAAAACGAATAATAGTGTTGCCAACTTTAAATAAATATTCAGAAACTTCCATGTCACCCGCTGACTGCCATCCTGAAGTTTTTCAATGCGGGCTGCTTGTTCCATCATGCTGAACACGTGTTTCTAAACTCCCTTTTTTTTCTTCCGCGAATTCATTGCAACGCCTAGTTAACTTCTTATATCGTAAATTGATTTTATGCATGAACGGGGCCCAAAACCTTTTGAAATAAAAGTCTTCAGTTTTATTTAATTTTGTTTTACTGTAGTTTTACAAAATAAAAGACTTTAGAAAAACTTTATGTGGCTTGTTGGTTGAATCGCCAAAAAGAGAATGACTATATAACGAACAAGAATTAAATGCAAGAATATATGAAAACGAATAATAGTGTTGCCAACTTTAAATAAATATTCCATTCAACATGATTTCGTCAAATGCGATAAAAAAAAAGATAATAACAGAAAGGGGAGAACCCTTGGGGAGTGGTGTTCTCAAGAGTAGAGAGAGAGTATAGGGGAGGGGATATTAGAGATGAGTACACAAATTTTCCGGTTGGTTAGAAATGATTTTACAAAGTGGTATATACGAGGGCGAACCTTCCATTTTTTAAGTTGCCTCAAAACGACGTGTATACTTATCGGATCAAACGCTTTTAAAGATCTAAAGAGAGTAACGACACATGGTTATTGCAGGACAGTGGGTCAGAAATAAAATTATCCAGGGAGCGTCTATTGTATAGTGAATAATTTTGCTCGGGTGGATATACCAGAATAATCTGATAGCAATGAATTCTTCCATTAACTTAGCGACGCATTGCAAAAATGATATAGGGCTTCGCAGGGAATTTTACCAGATATTAAAATTATAATGATAGCGGCTTGTCTTCCAAAGAAGGCGGTAGTTGCCAGTAATAAAGATGTTATATTGATTTATATTAAGACGGGAGAGGAGGAAAGGTGGGAGATGTCTAATGATGGGGTAAAATATTTGATAGCGGAATGTAGTTCAAATAAGGATAAATCAGCATCTAACAACTTGGCTGATGAGGACAAATTTAAGGGCTATACCATGGGGATATAGTAAATTACCACGAGGGGAATTAATGGAGGATATTTACATGGCAGTCCAGATTTTTTTTTGGGTCAGTAAAAGCATTGATGTCGCTAGTGAATTTTTGCTAGCAGAAAAGTTTAGCAGCTTTGGCTTTGCGGCGAAATGACGCATTGGATTTTTCATTGTCTATGAGGTTGGTAGTAGAACGAGTGCGCTTGAATTCGCGCCATGCAAGTTGTTTGTGCTGCCTGAAAACAGGGAGTTTCCACCGTAAGGGTGCTGGCTTGATGGTGAATTTTGCACGAATGTCCAAGTTTTAAAGTGATTTCTGCGATGTATGGTAGGAGGAAGGTATTTTAGTGAGGATGGGAAAGTGATGACTGCCATATAGGTCATCTATGCGGCACAAAGACGCTTTATGGGAGAGGGACGCGGAATAGTGGGAGAGATCAGTATGGGTAAAGGTTGCGTGAGTGAAGAATTGGTAGGACTCCCATCGTGAAGAATAAAGTAATTGGAGACTAGGATGGCGTCTTCAATGGAACGCCCACTTGGGTTAGCTGAAGCCGCACCCCAAGGAGTGGTGGAAACATTAAAGGCGCCTACCAGTATAAAGGGATTAGGTATATATATATATATATATATATATATATATATATATATATATATATATATATATATATATATATATATATATATATATATATATATATATATATATATATATATATATATATATATATATATATATATATATATATATATATATATATATATATATATATATATATATATATATATATATATATATATATATATATATATATATATATATATATATATATATATATATATATATATATATATATATATATATATATATATATATATATATATATATATATATATATATATATATATATATATATATATATATATATATATATATATATATTATATATATATATATATATATATATATATATATATATATATATATATATATATATATATATATATATATATATATATATATATATATATATATATATTATA